>JAODAL010014584.1:0-86940 GCA_025379985.1 Phyllomedusa bahiana | reverse complement strand
ATCATTTTTAAAAGCCTAATGTTTTTTTAATTCCAATGAAATTTAGGAGTAAACAAAGATGGAAATTTCCCCATTTCCCCTCCTGGGGGGAAAGTAGCAAAATCGAAAACAAAGCACGAGGGAAAACCCTTCAAAAGGGCTTCCAGCTGCCCATGTTAAGAGATAGGGGCCCCGCAATTTCGCCAGGGGTTTTCCCCCGTTCACAGTGGGGCGGGGTGCGGGGCACTTTTTTCTCATTGTTTAGACCCCCGGGGCCCCATTTTTTTTGGCCCTGTGTCAAAGGGGGGTTAAACAGCGGGGAAATTGCCCGGGCCCCCTCCCACCTGGGGGATTTGCAGTTTTTGCTGAAAATTAGCAGCAAACCCACCGGCAGTTTATGAAGGGGTTTGCGCTGCGATCCCGCTACAAATCCCCTTACCGACATAAACACAACCCATACCCCGAATGTTTGGTAAATTTAAAAGGGGGTTTTTGCCACAGGAAAAATTTTGGGAATGTGGGAAGCTTGAAAATGAAAAAACATGCCCCTGACCCTTTTTAAAACCAATTTGGGTGAAGAACAAATGTCTATTAGAAACAAAAATTTTTTAAAGAAAAAGGACCTGTATTTTTGGCTGCATTTAAAGCACATGCCCAAAAAAAAATTAAAAAAGGGACTTCTCACCACTTTTAAAAAATTGTAAAAGGAAAAATGCCCCCTTAGAAGCCACATTTCTTTCCAAAGGCCCAAATAAATTTAATTGCTGTATCCACAGCAAAAAGACCCCAAAAAATTATAAAAAAAGACTTCTCAGCCAAATTTTAAAAAATTGTGAGGCAACATGCCCCCAAAAACCATTGAAAATTGTAAAAAATTTCCCTAAAGATAAAAGGGAGTAAATGGAATATTTTTTTTTGTCATAAAACCCTTTGGGGGCCCTTTTAGTCTCCTCACAGAAAAACCCAAAGCAAAATGAACTGTTGGGAATTTAGAAAAAAAAATTGCAGTAAGAAATGATCATTTAAAAAAAAAGTTTTTTTTTTCAAGGGGGACCCTTTCTGTTTGGAGAGAAAGTGAAGTAGACCACAAAATAATGGGTGACCCGGGAATTGGGGCCCAATACATCAAGATCCATTCCTGATTCAACTGGGTGAAAGTTTAAACATCCCCCATTATCTGTGGAAACCGGATCGTTTTTCTGTAATTTACTCCTCCGGGTGGGGGCTGAAGGTCCCCTCAGATATACGCGGCTTGCTGGGGGGACAACACCTCTAGGCGGGCGAGCCAGCCCCCGGTTTATTCGTCCCCTTTTTTGGGTACCCAAAAGGGCTTTTTGGGGCCGGGGAAAACATTTAAAAACAAAAAGGGGTTGAGACGCAGATAGTCCCTGCACCTTGATCTTAAGCGGTCTCTGGGTGTTTTTTCCCGTTTGGGCCCATTTGGGATGGGGTTTTGGGGAGGTGGTAAAAAAAAGATTGCCAAGGTCACCTATTAGGCCTTTTGCCCCCCTTGCCTGCTGCTGCTGGGCCCCTCCGGCACTTGGCAAATCTACTGCGTCACGTCCTGCGTTGTTCCACCGGAAAATTTGAAGAAAGTGAAACAGACGCAAAAAGATTCTCCAGTTGATCAATCACAAGGTCTCCATTTTCCCCGCATTTTTTTCTCCCATTGGGGTGGAAGGAAAAATGCTGAGTTTTGTTTGTTTCCGGGGGTCCAGGAGGGTGGCCCCCCCAGCAACGTTGTTCAATTTTTTTGGCCTTAATTTTCAGGGTCATGTTGGAGGGAAAAAAAAAAAAAAAAAAAAAGGGAGCATCCAAGCAAATCATTGAAGATGAAAACCTTTTATTCCCAAGGGCCCCTGGTTGATGGCCCCTAGCAAACTCCCTCTTTCCCCATTGCCTCAAATTCACGGGCCCAAACCCCCTTTTCCCAAAGGGAGGGAAAAGTCGGTGTTTTAGGAATACCTCCTCCTCCTCCTCCTCCTCCTCCTCCCCTCCTCCTCCCCCTCCCCTCCCTTCCTCCGGCACATCTTCAACACAGCCCTGACTTGCCTAATGATGCACCCTGAGAGCTGAGGTGCCGCCTTGCACTACTCTGGACCTTGAACCACTGCCTAATGAAGACCGATAAAATTGAGAACTACAGTATAATAAAAAAAGACACCAGCGCTAACTCTTCTATATGTCCTCCCAACTAAATGGTAGCAACTTTCCAGAAATAAAAAGCTCAAAAATCACTGTTGATTGAACAAGGTGAACACCGACCAGTGTTAAAACCACAATACTCTTCTACCCAAAATAAACTCCGACTCACAACTAAAGGCGTTAAAAAATACACTAAAAGCACCAAAAATTAAAAAGAACTCTTGAACGTACCTAAAACCCTTTTTTTCCATAACATCATCCATCGTAATATCCACAGCGATCCACTTACTGACAAACAAAGGAATGGAACGTTCGTGAAAAATTTAAACCAAGCGCTCCGGCCGGGCAGCGCTCAGATACCAACACGTAAAAACTAACTGGCGAACTAAGGTGACTCACCTAACTACAGAGGCTTTCCAAAAAAAAATTATAATTGTCATTGTTTCTATATATAATTGGAAATTTTAATTTTGGGGGAAATAGGCAGATAATCCCTTGACATTTTTTTCAGCAGCTCTCTTAAATGGCGCTTGTGCTTATATTTTTTAAAAATTGAGAAACTTCGGGCCTTGGGGATTTGACGGAGAAAAGGCTCCGGTCTGCTCTTTTCCTTCTCCCTCCTCCCTCGCTGGCGGGACCTGATGTTTCAGAGTGTCCACCGATCTTTCCAGAACAAATCCCCCACAATCTCATGCTGACAAGGGCATCGTCCACACCCGACCATTTTGGTGGCTTCTTCAAACTGGGAAGGATGGTGCAGAGCTCTTTCACCTGCCTCCACTCTCGTGGCTCAACACCCCCCGAGGTCCGCACCGCTGCTTGTCAGGCCCATGTGTCACTTCGTACTGCGTAATGGTAATTGCCCTGCTCCCCCAATCGCTGGGGCATGTGGAGGGTGGAATTCCACGTGTTGCCACTCAACATTGAGACGGTTGATGGGAGGCCGACTACGCGCAAACCAGCCAGGGGGGAAAGAAGCAGGTGCGAACAGCGAAAGTGCGAACTCAGACCTCGAGCCTTCTTCAGCAGGCATCCAACCCGGTAGCTCTTTAGAATTTCTGGGCGACAAGTTTTATGACGTGCCCGGCAACGGATGTGCTCCCCGCCTACCCATCTTAAGGGGGGCCAGCAGATTTCACCTTATCGCACACCACCTTGCCTGGCACAAGGTTCTTGTCACCCAGCCAGCGCTCGTCTCGTTGCGGAAGCCGTCCACAGCTCCTGACCTGTGTGGGACGATCTCCAAGGCAGTTAATTTCAACAGGGCCCTGGTGTCTCTGGGCACGTGATGCCACCAGAGGACCTTGGGAAAGAGCCCTGCACCATCCCTGCGGTTTTGAAGAGGTGCGCCGAGCCTGAGAGCCACCGTCAACCCCCAGAGACATCCACCCAGCTCACCCAGTGAGCTGTCACAAAAATATAGCGGCCTTGGCCTGCTACAATCCATGTGTCGGTGGTGAGAGGGACTTTTCCGACACAGATGCAGACAACGCGCTTGAAATTTTAGATGACACGTGGCTGGCCAGGGGAGGGACGGCTTTTCTGGCAAAGAAATGCCTGCTCGGCATCTGGTTGGGGGCAGGGGAGGGCCATGATTGGCGGAACCCATCTGTGTCCACCAGACGGGAAAAGGGAACATTTTCCAAGGCCAAAAGCCTGGCAATGCCGACATCAGGGTTTTTGGCTTTGGGATAGTTTGGTTAAAGGTTTTTCTTCTGCTCCCAAACCTGGAAAACAGAAGGCTGGCTCGCTAGACTGGCCTGTCGGCGTGCAAGGGTCGTCAAACAGTCGAAAGGAGAAGTGTATATGGGTCTCTGGTGCAGTGGTACTCGGCAAAGGTGTGAGGCTTAAGCGAGGCTGATCCCTGATCATGATTCTGAGAGACATAGCAGCTGATGAACGCTTGGTGGTGGCGGAGGATGAGATCGGAGGACAGAGGGTGTGACAGTGGTTGTAGGCCCGCGTTTCGGTTTGCCTTTTATGCCAAGTGTTCCGTCCAATACAACTCCATGCATTCGCGCATGTGACTAGACAAGTTGGTGTTGGTTAACACATAAGTTTCTTGCCTCTACTATGGTACGGGCAAAGGCGGCATATGACATCGTGGTGAATCAGAGGCTTTCTCAAAGGAAGGCCAAGCTTGAGAGGTCCTGGACCTTTTAGACCCGCGAAACGAGACGGTGGTTTTTGCGCTGACGTGCTGGCAGAATCATATCAGCGACGATTCCTGGCGACCGCCCTCTCCCTTTTGTCGGCGGGACCCGTATTGATACACCTACCCCTCGTCTACCTCCTCGTCCACCTGATGATGCCTCGCAAGCAAATTCTGCTAAAAGACCCAGAGTGATCCGCATATGTGTCCGTCATCATCATCATCCATCAACACATACTTGGTCGTCCTGACTTTCTTCATCCAGGAAGCTGCAGGCTACAAGCAAGGGGCCACTGCAAAGTCTTGCCGACCGCCCAGGAATTTGCCGATTGACCGCCTTTCCCTTCACCTCCTCTGATGGCATCATTATAACTGTTCGTCAGAGCAGACTAAATCATCCACTTGATCTTTTACATGCCTCTCAGACCCCAACCGCATTTTGTCATCAAGAGGTCTCAGACAAAGGATTATCCACATGGTGGTACACTCTCCGCGAGTTGGACATTTGGCTGCTTCATGTTTGGACGATTCTGATATGCCTGAAGACGACATATGTGCCGTGACTGGGAGGACGAGGAGGTAAGACGCTAGATGCAGGTGCATAACCATGAAGACAGATAGGCGTACGATTTTCGTTAACTTAGATTCACAGGGCACTGACCCACGATGACAGGCCTGACGTCCTGCAACTGACGATCCGCTGGCATGCTTGTCGTCGATAGCACTGGAAGGAGCACCTTCTCTAGTACCTCTACCTCTGACCCTACCCCCCTCTTTGCTCGCCTTACCACCTGCATTTTGCACCATGTTCAGAAATATAAAAATTTGAGAAGGTATCGAATGAGTTTTTGGAAAGTCTCTTATAAAAAATGCATATTCACAGCATTCTAATCCTCTAATCAGAAACAAATTGCTGGATTTAAATTTAACTGCAAGGTGTCTATCAACAAATCTGGACTTGCACGAAGTGCAAAAAACACGTATCTGTTCTATGTTTTCGTATAATACACTGTATTTTTTGCACCTATCATTCACACTGTGGTGACTATATAATTGCTGGTTTTAAGATTTACGTGTATCAGCGTCAAGAACAAAGCTGGGTGCGCAAAAAGTCAAAAAACACGTATCGTTATTGTTTCGTATAATACAACGATTTTTTCACCTTTCAATTCAACCGTTGGTTGACTATAGAATTGCTGTTTTAAAGATTACGTGGATGCAGCGTCAATGAACAAGCTGGGGTGCGCAAAAGTAAAAAAAACACGTATATGTTATGTTTTCGTATAATACACTGTATTTTTGCACCTTTCAATTCACCTGTGTGACTCTAGAATTGCTGTTTTAAGATTTACGTTATGCTGCGTCAATGAACAAGAGCTGGGTGCTCAAAGTCAAAAACACGTATCTGTTATGTTTTCGTATATACACGGTATTTTTGCACCTTTCAATTCACCTGTGGTTGACTATAGAATTTGCTGATTTAAGATTTACGTGGAATGCTGCTTCAATTAAAAAGCTGGTGCGCAAAATCAAAAAACACTATCTGTTATGTTTTCGTATAATACAAACAACGTATTTTTTGTTTGCACACCTTTCAATTCACCTGTGTGACTATTAGAATTGCTGTTTTAAGATTTACCGTGATGCTGAGTCAATGAACAAAGCTGGGTGCCAAAAGTCAAAAAACACGTATCTGTTTATGTTTTTCGTAAAATACACGGTAATTTTTTGCACCTTTCAATCACCTTTTGTGGACATAGAAATAGCTGTTTTAAAAAGATTTACGTGGAAGCTGCTCAATGAACCAGCGGGTGCGCAACAAGTCCAAAAACACTTATCTGTTTATGTTTTTTAATAATACACTTATTATTTGAACCTTTCAATTCACCTTTTGACTATAGAATTGCTGTTTTAAGATTTAAGTGGTATGCTTCGTCAATGAACAAGCTGGTTGCGCAAAAGAACAAAAAACACGTAATTTGTTATGCTTATTCGTATAATACACGGTATTTTTTGCACCTTTCAAGTCACACTGTGTGAATATAGAATTGCTGTTTAGAATTACTTGATGCTCGCGTCAAATGAACATACTGGGTGTGCAGCAAGTCAAAAAACACGTAACTGTTATGTTTTCTTATGATACACGGCATTTTTGCACCTATTTCAATTCACATGTGTCGAAAAGAAATGCTGTATTAAGATTTTACGTGGATGCTGCGTCAATAAGAACAATGCTGGTGTGCAAAGTCAAAAAACAATTACTTGATATGTTTTCGTAAGATAACAACGGTATTTTTTGCACCTTTCAATTCACCTGTGGTGAATATAGAATTGCTGTTTTAAGATTTACGTGGATGCTTCGTCAATGAACAAACCATGGAGTGCAAAAGAAAAAAAACAATTAACTGTGATGTTTAGGGATAATAAACGTTATTTTTTGCACCTATCAATTCACCTGTGTGTATATCAAGAATTGCTGTTTTAAGAATACCTTGATGCTGCGTCTCGAATGAACAATGCAGGGTGCCTAAAAGTAAAAAACAGCGTAACTGATATGTTTTCCGTAAGATACACTTTATTTTTTTGGCAACAAACAACCTTGCATGACTACAAAATGTGCTGATTTGTAATTTAACTGCAAGGTGCGGATAAACAACAGCACAGTGTAAAATAAAATGAACACATATCTGAAATGTATACAGATAATAAAAGTGGAGTTTTGCACCTAACAAAGAGACCTCAGTTACAAGAAATGATGTGTATCCGAAAATAAGTACAGCTGCCCCATAACCTGGAAATCTTCAAATAGCAAACTGTTAATAAAAAAATATTCCACTACAAAATCTACACTAAGTCTTTTGGAGAACGTAATATCCAGTGTATCTTTATAGATAGAAGCTTTGTCTGTGTATCGCCGCTGGGCCCCCACCCTGCACCCCCCGCCGTGGAATTATACAGCGGTAAAGGCTGCTTTAAAATTCTCTAGCTAACTAGATAAAATTTCAAAATCTCTAATCTAACTAATTGGAAGATCACATCCGAATAGTAGTGTTTTCTCTGTTTAGAAATAGACTATTTTCTCATGAGCTGTTTGGTCCACAGGCCATAGCGCAGTCCTATCCCTATGAGAACGCTGAGAGACACTGAGGCTGCAACGAACGCTGTTCAATGTTAAACGAGTCTTAATATTCCCAGCCAATCGCAACCATACACATCCCAATCATGACGTCGCACACACATCTCACCCTGCTCTATTCTGTACCTGATTTGCTGGCCGCCAAAATTACAGGAAGCCGAAAAAGGCGCGATCTTAATAGATGAATCACAGATTTAACCTTAATTATCGCATGATCTGGAAATTCGATACACCATAAAAACCATGCGATTTCAACTTTGTCGATAAAATTCGCCTCAACCCTACAGAGAAGGCTCTTCTTTTTGTTTCTTAAAAATTTTCCAGCAGTAGCTTGACGTTCTTGTTCAATTGTGTATTCCCAGTGAGTAGCTTGTTATATCTTGTTTGTTCAGATAAAGGACTGGCGTTCGTCTATTAAATTTAAACCGAGCATTTAAGAGATTTTGAATAAATTTTTTACCTACCAGCAGCCAAGCAGATTTGCTCAGTGACATCTGTTTCCTCTTAGTAAAGGGATAATGCTGAACAGTTATTACAGCATCACAGCAGCTGAATATTTAACAAGTACAGACAACATGAAGCTGCCTGTGATAATGTGAGGTAAACATAATTCTCAAATAATGTACTCGGACCATTCACTGGTTATCTAATTTGTAAGGCATTTAGTACTTATATTGGACTGATCCCAAGTGTCACTCACAATTCTGTGGGATTCAGAGCTGGCTCCCAGCATTCTTTGCTGACTTCTTCTACTTTGCATGCTGGGAAGTCATTATAGAAGGTGTATGTATATAAAATAGCTAAATTGCCACCTTTGGACACGGTGAAATAAATCACTTCTTTCACTTTTTCAATTGGAAGTGCTGCAATATTTTCTTACACATATTTATAATAGTAGAGTTACCTGGCTCAATTTCATCTGTTTGTGCGTGTTTGCTGATGGTCCGCCTCAAGACGGGCTTGTGTCTGCTGAGGAGTCTCAGTTGCTCTTCTGTGTTCAGGGGCGGGACAAGGCATTTTGGTGTCCTAGGCAAGTACAGCCAATGGCGCCCCGCCCCCTAGCTTCTCCCCAAATTTATTTATAATTTTATTGTTAAAGCGCCATTGGTTTCCAGGCGCTGTAACAGTCGAGGGTTACATAACACAACATATGTCAAACGATTACAATTGATAAGTGATGATTTACAAGTTGCACGACAGATTGAGAAGACCTTTACCCCAGGGGATTACAAATTCTACAAGGAGGGGGAAAGAGACCTGAGTGAGCAGACATGGTATGTGGAGGGTGTAGTGACAATCAGAGTTATTTAAGGTTAAAGGCAACCTGAGAGAAAGGTTTTTCAGGTTGCTTTTGAAGCTGTGAAAGTGAGAGAGTCTGATGTGTTTGGGCATTGAGTTCCAGAGTGGTGGTGAAGCACGGGAGAACAGTCTTGAGACGGTTGTGTGAGGAGCTGATAAGGTGAAGCCAGAGAGAAGGTCCCCTGTGAGGAGCAGAGATTGCTGAGGGATATATGTGTAAATTATCAGGATATGTTATGGAGGGAGTAGGTTATGGACGAGCCTTGTAGGTCATAGTTATCAACCTTGAAATTATTCGCTGGGAACGGTGAGCCAGTGAAGAGATTGACAGAAGGGGAGCGGCGAGAGTAGCGGGAGCGAGGCGATAAGACTGTCAGCAAGAGTTGATAATTGTTTGAAGGGCAAGATGCTAGATGGGAGGCCACATAGAAGGATGTTGCCATTAGTCTAAGGCGGAGATGACAAGGCATGGCCAGCATTTTTGTAGTGTCAAAGTTGAGGATGAGCGGATGCAGAGAAGTTTTTCAGTGGAGCGGCAGGCAGACGGAGAGGTTTTGGATGTGTGTTTGAAAGAAAGAGCTGAGTCGAGATTACCCCAAGGCAGCGGACTTGCGAACAGGTGAGAGTGTACAGCCGTTGACTGAGATAGATAGATCAGGGCAAAGGGTAAGTTGGATTGTGGAAAGATGATAGTTCAGTTTCTCCACTTTAGTTTGAGGAGACGTGAGAGAAGAAGGAGGAAATGGAGGACAGACAGTCTGGGATCCGTGAGAGTAAGAGTGACATCTGGGCCGGAGATTAAAGTTGGGTATCGTCAGCATACAGGTGGTAATGAAAGCCATGTGAGCTATGAGCGACCCACGGCCAAAGAGTGTAAAGAGAAAAAGAAGTAGAGACCCAGGACTTTTTAGTGGACTGAAGGGGTTCGTCCTGAAGAGAGGTCCCTGGGAGCCGATGAGAATATCTTGAACAGCAGCCTCATCCAGAGATTTATCCAATCCAGTAAGAGAGGGGGGCCCAAGTGGGGGGTACTCCTACACCAAGCGGAGCCCCGTCCCGCACGTCGGGTTCGGGGTCCGCCCACCCTCCCGTCCCCGCCGGCGTTCACTTACCCGGCCACGCTCCTGCTCAGCCTGTCTCCATCTCCCGGCACGTAGCTCTGCCCCTAGGGCTCGTCGCGCAGTTTGAAATTTAAAGGGACAGTGTGCGGTAATGTTGGTCAATGACAGGGCAGCTGCTTCCTATTTAAGTTCGTCCTCTTCCTGCGGACCCTCGCCGATCCTTGGTGTATTTCTATTGAGAAAGCCGTTCCAGTATTGTCTAGTCTTCTATCCGTTACCGAACTTCCGACCTACGTTACGCGACCACGAACTTTGCCGCCAGCCTGACCTTCTGCCTGTCTACGTCTACGAACCAGAGCCACCTGTCCGACCTTCGCCTGTCTATGACTACGAGCCATGCCTGCGCGAATCCGTACCACCCTAGCCCTTGCCACCACCTGCAGGCAAGAACCTCCAGTTGGAAGTGACCTGGTTGAACTCCCGCCGCAGCAAGACATTCCCGCTTTTGCGCGGCTTCTGGTGAATCCCAGACCACTTAGATTTTTTTTTTCCACTCCCTTGTGTGGGCTTACGCATCGCCTGCGTGAGCCAGTGGATCCACCTCCAGACCGTTACAGCAAGCTTTGCATAATTATAGGTTAAGATATAAATTTGATATAAAATAGAGACAATTCACTGTAATATGACTCAAATAGTCATTTATTCTACTATCACTACAACATCGAAAGACAAAGACACAAATATCGCAAGAGAAAGACCGGTAACACCTTCGAAGAGGAATCCTGTTCTTTGTCATTAGATTCCTGCTGTAAAGTGGAAGGCTGCCTTAGCAGCAACTTCTCACCAGACTAAAGCCATCTCTAGGCTGAACCATGTTCATCACAGCCAACAGTGATCTTCTGAAACTCCCCAGCAGACTTAGCATGAACTGAACTCACAACACAGGCAGTGGCCGGACGATGGAAGCAAGGTAGCGATCGCCTAGGCGCCTACCTCGCCTGTCTCTTAAGGGGCCAGGCAGGGCCCCAACCTCGCCCGGCTCCAGCCGCTGCCGAGGCCAGAAGCGCCGCGTCTCAGCTGTAGACGCACATTCATGCCTGAGGCTCTCTGCGTAGCAGAGAGCGAGCGCTCCTCTCTCCGCAGACATGTCGTACCAGCTCTGGTCCGACACAGCATGTCCACACCTGGGTCCTCCAAAGCGCAGAGGTCCGCCGCGGCCCGTGTTGCTCAGCTGGGCAGCGTCCGCATAAGTGGATGTCATCGCGACGCTTGCCATCTCCTCAGACGCACGCCCTCATATGCTGTGCGCCCGAGTACTGCCGGAGGAGCGTTCCTTGCTGGAGGCTGCTGAAGAGGAGCGGGCGCCATGGGAGAATCAGGTAAGGTATATAAATGTTATTTTTACAGCCTGTTCCCCCTACTATCTATATATGCCTGCAATGTGTGCCCCCATATCAATAAAATACTGCCTGTGTTCACCCCCTATATCTATATATGCCTGCCTGGTGCCCCCTATATCTATATATACTGCTGTATGTCCCCCTATATCTATAAATGCCTGCCTGTGTCCCCTATATCTAATATGCCTGCATGTGTGCCCACCAATATCCGATAAAAACTGCCGTGTGCCCCCCACAACTATTTATACTGCCTGTGTGCCCCTATATACCTGCCTGTGTGCCCCTATATCCTATATCTGCCTGCCTGTGTGCCCCTATAACCTGCCTGTGTGACCCCTAATATACCTTCCTGAGAGTGCCCCTATATACCCTGCCTGATAGTGCCCCAATATCTATATGCCTGCCCTGATTCCCCCTATATCTATATACCATATCTATATACCGCCTGAGATATCTGGCTGTCTAAGGGTACAAAATCTATAACTCTTGACAGAGATGTCATATTCTATATACCTCCCTAACTAATGGGGACCCTTATATATCCAACTCCTAATCTGAGGGACATATATACCTGTCAACTTAAGGGGAACTTATATACTATAATAATGGATATGTATTGAAATGTGAGCATTCTTCTAAGATATTTGTGTCCAAATCTGCAGTGACCTAGTATTTGGCCGGAGAAAACACATAAGTGTGTAACCGGATGAAAAGGAAACGGAAAGTGAACGACGCAGATCAAAAAGACGTCTCCTTGAGTTTACAAAATTAACGCATGTAAACACTTACATTTCTGCAGAGCGTATACCTTACAACTATTAATCTACCCAATATAATGGACACTGTATTGGTAATATACGCCTTCAGAGCCTGTGTACAACCGATGGTCACATGTGGGGGTCCTTGGTTTTGTAGGAGTATTTTTTTAGTAACAATCATTTGTCTGGTAGATTTGCTCCATGATAGAGTATATTTAGGACTGTTATTTAGGTGTTATTTAGTTAGCACTTTTGAAAAAGCAGATTTAATCAGGCTGATTTTCATTGTAACAGCGACAGCTTAGTGATTGAAAGGATCTATGTAATGTGCATAAAATAGTTACAGGAACAGAAGTTTTTTCTATTAACAATACAACCTGCTGTTCACAATGTGCGTAAAAAATTCCGTTTAGAACACCTAGCATCGCCCCTGCGCAGAATGGACTGGTAAAAGTTTACTAAGTGAAGATTAACTGTTGCAGGGACAGACTGGTGCAGGTTAGAGAGTAACTGTGCAGGGAGGAGAGTGTGCAGGGAAAGAGGGCTTGGTGCAGGGGGGAGGGGCGAGAGGGCCGCCAGGAAGAGGTCGGACTTAAATAGGAGCAGTGCCCGGCACTGACCAATTACCGGCACACTGTCCCTTTAAATTTCAAACTGCCGGCGCGTGCGCGCCCCTAGGGCCGAGCTACACGCCGGAGACGGAGACATGCTGAGCAGGAGCGTGGCAGTAAATAATGAAAAAACCCGTCGGGGACGGAGGTGGGGCGGCACCCCTAACCCGACGTGCTGACGGGCTCCGCTTGGTGTAGGAGCACGGGCGCGCCTTCGACCCGGGACAGTGGTTGCAGGGCGTCCGTGACAGTACCCCCCCCCCTTGGGCCCCCCTCTCTTGGGCCCCCCCTCTCTTACTGGATTGGATAAATCTCTGGAGAGGCTGCCGGTTCAAGATATTCTCCTCCGCTCCCCAGGACCTTTCTTCAACCGAACCCCTCAGTTCACTAAAAATTAACTTTTTTCCTCTATTCTACACTCATGCCAAACTCTTTGACCTCGAAGACATTGGCGCATCGCCACAGATGAGGAGAACAGCCTTCTGGGAAAAGCGATGAGACCAGGTGTTTCAGTAAAGGAGACATGTAACTAGTTGGAAATTCTCATAGTAGGAGGGACCGGAGTTTGTAGGATACCGGTTGATGCGACTGATGACCTCAAAGGGTCCCAGACACGGGTCCCAGTTTGTGAAAGCATCTTAAGCGGACATATCTAGCCGAAGCCACACCTTGTCACCTGGGATAAAAACGGAGGAGGAATTCTGCTTTTGTCCGCATGAGTCTCATGCTCTCGGAAGCGCGAGATAGACTTGACATGTCTGGTACCAGATGGCTTTCATGTCTTCACTAGTGTGTCCCCCCAGGGACCTCGGAGAGGTTTGCCAGAGGGAAGGAGGGCTGGATGCAGCCATACACAATGTAGAAGGGGGAGACACCCTTGGACACAGAACTCAAGGGAGTTTAGTAAGAGAACTCCGCCCCATGCAGCAATTGCCCAATCATCTTGATGTGCGAGACGAAATGGCAAAGGTAACATCCCAAGACCTGTTAAAGACCTCTCTACCTGCCTTTCGACCTGCGGTGGATGGCTGAAGAGAAGTCGAGCTTTACCTGAAGTTGTTTGACACAGGGATCGCCAAAACCTGGAGACATACTGGACTCCCCGGTCCGAGACATTTGCTGAGGGAGTCCCATGCAGATGAAGGAAGAATACTCCGCAGCGGGAGCAGAAACGGCCAGGCCATCAACGGTACTAAATGCCGCCATCTTGGAGAAGCGATCCGTAATCACCCAAATAATGGTGTTGCCAGACGACAGAGAGGTCAGTTATGAAGCCATCAGAAATGTTGTCCAAGGATGAGTTGGAATGGGAGTGGCTTAGTTAGAACCTGCCGGCTTGTGTAAGTGGCGTCTTGTTGCGGGCACAGATCACAAGACGAAACGAAGTCCTTAACTTCCTTTTCAAGCTCTGTCACCAATAGAACCAGGATATCAGTGAAGTTCTCGAGCGCCGTGAATGACCGCCACCAATGAGCAATGTCCCCATTTTAAGATACTATTGCGAGAGCAGGGCGCCACATAAGTCCTTCCCGGAGGAACCCTTTCCGAGGTCCCCTGGAGCTACCGAGATAACACGTTGCTGGAAATTATGGTTCATGAGTAGCATCTTTCACCCACCACGTCGGAGGCACGGAGAGGGCGTCACTCTCACATTCTTCTCTGCAGCCCCTGAAGTGGATCTGAAATCGAACCTGGAGAAAAGAGGCGACCACTAGCTGGCAAGGGTTAATTTCGCAGCGCCTCTGAAGATATATGGAGTTTTTGTGGTTCGAGTAATATGATTTGAAAACGGGCACCCAAATGCAGATAACGACCACTCCTCCAGACCATTTTATGGCCAGTACTCCCGTCGCCAATCGTGTAATTCCTCTCGGCCAACGAGAAACGTCTTGGAAAAGAACGCCCACGTTACAGTCTACCCGTGGCCCTTTTTGCGTAAGAACTCTCCCGGCTCAACAGACAGCATCCACTTCCAGCGTGAAGTGGTTCGTGGGATCCGGACTGCAAGATTAGAAGCCGTAAGATAAGCATCTTGAGCCTCGAAAACGCTTCTTCGGCCTCGACGTCCAGCTGCGTATTGCTTGTTTCTTAATAGGAACCACTATCGAGCCACCAGCCGAAGAGAATAGAGGGATAATTGGCGTATTAAGTTACAGAAGCCAAAAAACCTGTATAGCCCGCAGACCGACGGGCGGTGGCCACTGCAACACGGCTGACAGTTTTTCTGGGATCCATCCGTGGTCTTGTCTGATGAACGTAACCCAGGAATGGGAGGCTAAGGTCTTATGGAAGAAGGCACTTCCACTTGGCATACAGATGGTTCTCCCCGGAGACCGCTCAACACCTTGTGAACATACTGCTTGGGTCACGAGGTCGGGAGAGTACACCAGGATGTCATCAAGGTAAACCACCACGCAGGATGTAGAGGAGGTCTCTGAAGACTGAATCATTCACGAGCTCCTGAAAGACGGCAGGAGCATTACCACCGACAGGGCATCAACAGGTACTCAAAGAGTGCCCATCCCTGGTGTTGAAGGCCGTCTTCCATTCATCGCCCTTATCCTGTGCGATTCGGACGCAAGTTGTAGCCTCCACCCAAATCCAACATTGGAGAAGAATCTTTCGCCCTGCAGCGGTCAACAATCTGTAATCCACGGCCAATGGGTAACGTTGTTTATTACCGTGATCTTTGTTCAGACCCCGTATTCCCAATGCAAGGCCAGAAGGTACCATCCTTCTTCTTATGTAAAAAGAACCCCGCAACCCGCGGAGAGAACAGGACTTCCAGATTACCCTTTCCCTGAGATTCTCCTGGATGAACCCAGACATGGCTTGGGTCTCAGGAACCATAGAGGGTAGACTCTGCCCCGAGAGGACTGGTACCCGCAATAACGTCGACCGGGCAATCGATGGACGATGCAGAGGAAGACTCTTGTGCTTGTCTCCTCGATAAACACATCGCGTACTCCAGATATTCGGGCGGGCAGCCCGGCAACGGCTTCCTGAGGGTCGAGAGAGAGCCAGGAAAGCACCGGCCAAGGTGCCACCAAACAACGCCCCCACAGTTTGGGAACCCCAACGAGTCAACTCTCCAGATTCCATCCATTCTAGAGAGTGGAGCGCAGCCATGAAGTCCTAGGAGGAACCGCAGATGAGAGAGCGAGCAATACATAGAAGGCTATTTCCTTCCTTATGCAGCGCCCCCCAAATGGGAAGGACAAGTGGCTTGGTGACAAAACTTATGGTGTCGCTAAGCACTCCCTGCAGACGGATGAGATGATGAGCGGTTTTTCCAGCGGACACTGAACGTGCCCGATACTGCATCACCAAGACTGTGGATGAAGTTTTTTTTTTTTTTCCCGCTGAGCCCGAATCCCAGAAACGCCAGACCTGGAACGAGGTACCAGTCTCTTGATACGACCATGACACGTCATCAGCACGTGGAGAGGAGATTTTGCAACCTAGGAAAATGCCTCTCCCACAGAATCAAGGGCATGAGTTTCCCGCAAGGCTTGGGGCGCCTTGGACAATTCCACAGGTAATCTCAGGCTGACCACAGTAGAGGCACAAGTTCCTTTGGCGTCGCTGGGCCAACTCTTGCTCAGAGAGTCGAGCCCAATCAATCTGCAGGGGCTCCTCGGTAAGTGTTGGTGGCTGTGGAGCAGGAGGCCTCAGGAACACGGTGCCAGACGTGGAAACCGGCGAGGTTGGGCTGACTGACGCTCTTGCCGAAGTTCCTCTTCCCGTTCAATGAAACGTACGTCGATGCGGGTCGCTAACCGGGATCAGGTCACTGAGGGAAGACGGGAGGTCTCTAGCGGCCAAGATGTCCTTAACTCAGCTTGAGAGCCCTTTCTTGAAGGTGGCGCACAGAGCGGCCTCGTTCCATGACAGTTCAGAGGCCAGAGTGCGGAATTGCACCACGTAGTCTCTTACAGACAGATCCCCCAGGCGTAGGTTTAGGAGGGCTGTCTCAGCGGAGGATGCACGAGCTGATTTCTCGAAGAAATTGCGGAACTCACTGAGGAACGACTGAAGATCCGCTGTCACTGGATGGTTCCTGTTCCACAGAGGTGTAGCCCATGCCAGGGCCTTCCCGGAGAGCAGGCTGATCACGAAAGCCACTTTCGCACGCTCGGACAGACACTGATCTGCCATCAGCTCCACGTGCATAGAGCATTGGGTGATGAACCCCCTGCAGAATTTCGGGTCTCTGTCGATGTTATGTAGCACATTGAAAATTGAATGTATTCTAGATTGTCCTTAAATCCTGCAGCTCAGATTGTGAAGCCCCTCTCCCCCTTCCTGAGCAATGGAATTTCTAGCCTGGGTCTGCAGAGTCTCACCCCCAGCCCTTTGCCTGGTTAATTACTGAATTGTTTAGATAACAGGGGTCTTAAGCAATTTTATGGCCCACTTTATAGATGCAACTGTCCCGGATACCTGATAACCTTTGACCCCACAATAAAAACTTTCATTGACCTGCCCCCAGCAGAAGCACAGTCCGTGATTGCCATCCGTGTGGCAATAGTATGCAAACCTCAAAAAATAAGACAACAAGGGTCCCCCTCCCTCATCATAATTTCAGCCAGTAAAAGGGGTGGGACGATTTGAGAGAGGAGGAAAAAACCCCGGGGAAAGGTATAAAGCACCAAGCCAGAGTTTTAATCTGGCTCATACCCCGGGGTTCAATTTTGATTGGCTGTGTTCCTTTCCCCTTTCCCCAAACCTTGGATTAAAAGTGAAACATGTTGTAAGTGTGAATTTTTTCCCCCTAAAAAATTTTCTCCCTTTTTAAATTTCCATAACTGTTTTGGGATGGTTGTCATAGTTTTGTTATTATATTTGTTTTGTAACCCACTGAAAAATTTCTTTTTTAAAATTTAAAAAATTTTGCCTTAATTCGTAAGTTTTTTTGTTGTTGCCGGTTCCATTTCCTTAAAGGATTTTGTATTTTATTTTTTTTTGTGCTTCGGCAGTAAGTTGTCCCCGTTTAGTGTTTTTAGTTTATCTGTTAAAAAACAGATTCTTCCAGTGTTTTTCCTTTTTGGGGATTATTGGAGGAAGGTGGTCCCAGCGTGTAATTTTTTTTGGGGGGGTTGAACTGCTTGTGGTATGTTTTAGGGTTGTTTCGCAAACCTGTTTTGAAAAGGTGGGGGCGGGGAGTGGAGAAAAAAGTTACCCATTCCCGTAGCCCCCCAAAGTCACGTGTGGTGAGCGTTTTTCCGTGAAAAATTTGGGTTTGGCAGCGGTGGATATTTTTTCTTTTTTTTGAAAATTTAAATAGGTTTGGGTTTAACCCAAATTTATTTTGCACTAAAAGCCCTTGCTGTTACCCTTTTGTGAAGATTCCCCCAGGTAGGGAGAACAAAACGTAGTGTTACTTGACATACGAACTTTTCATTTTTTTTTCCCCCGTTTTTCTTTTCTATCTTTTTTTTGGGCAAAGGGTGCTTGTGGGGGGTGGCAGCCTGTTTAAGAAAAAAAAAAAAATTGTATATTTTTCACCCAATTTGTGGGAGGGGAGATTTAACCCGGGCGGAAAAGACAAAGGTTAGCTGCCCGTGAGTGGGGGAGAAGATTTACAGCAGCTGGACCCCGCGTCAGAGAAAAAAATTTGAAAAAAGCAAGGTAATTGGGGAAATTTTGTCTTAAAATTTTTTTCCCTGGGCCCGCAGCGGCTTTTCCCAAGAGGGGCATGGACTTGTCTGGGGAAGGGTTTGCAGCTTTTTGGCGCTTGTGAAAAAAGGGTGCACTACAACTTATCCTGAAAACCCCCAAAACGGCAGAGGGCGGGAAACGCATTTTGCAAAGGGGTGGCCCGGAGCCCCCGGGGGGGAGAGAAAAGCGAGAGGGGGGCCCGGCCCCAAAGCAGGGAGGGCCCGGCCCGAGCCCCAAAGCAGCGAGGAGCAAAGAGGTTTGCGGGCTTGAAGCTGAGGGGGAAACCCCAAGTTTAAAGGCGGGGGCACCCCTTAAAAGGGGGGTGAGGTTTTCCCGGGGCCCTCATCCCCGGGGATAAAAACCCCCTTTAAAACACCAAACTAAAACACTTTCCTGAAAGGGAAAAATAATGGGGCCCTTAGATGTTTTTTTGGGGGAAATTTGAAAAGGACTTGTAGAAAATTTTATCTTCCCCAGAGACCAGGGGGCCCCGATATCTGACCCCCGGGGACAAAGGGGCAAGCTTGGGGGTTTTTTTCCGACCCTCCCAGAGGAAGAGGGGGACTATGACGCCAAAAAGGGCTTGGTCATAAAAATATCATTTTCACCCCAAAGAGGTGTATGCAGGAAATTTTTGGAGTTTTCCCAGAAAGGTCCACTGATAGCTACGGAAATGTGGGGCAATTTAAGTGCCATTTGAAACAATGGGTAAAAGGGGGGACTCTCTGTTTCCAGTTTGTGACCGGTTGAATCAAAGGGGAAAAGGAGCAGTTCTCCATCTCTGTCCTGCCGTTTGTTCGTCAAGTTTTTTCCTTGTGACGGGAAACCCCAAGCCTTTCCAGAAAAGGGGCCCGGCCTGGCGACCCCCTTTTTTTCCCCCAACAGGATGGGAACCCCAAGGGGGAGACCCCCTGAGCCCACCGGGAGGAGGGGTTTTAAGCCTGCTGGAGACCCCCTTCCTCCCCCCCCATCGATTTCTGGGCACCCTGCTGGTTATCCTCCTGGGGCCCCCAAAGACCCCCCTTTTCCCAGCCCATGCCCCCCCCGCGCAATGCTTCCCCCTTTATAAAAAAAGTGGGGCATTTTTAGTCCCAAAAGTCCCGACAAGGGGGAAGAGTGCCCCCTACGCCGGGAAAAATTCCCCCGGGGCGGGCCCCCTCTTTTAAACCTTTGGTGGGGTAAAAAGGGGAAAAAGCAGCGAATTTAAAACCTGTGACCGTGGGAAAAGGGGTTCCCTTGGCTTAAGGACAGGGTTTCAGAGGTGACTGTGGTGCGCCCCGAATTGGTAAACCCTTTTGGGACATCCTTAGGGAAAAAGGGGACAATGCCCTTTGCCCTGGATTTGGAGGTTCAGTTTCTGCTGTCCCCATGGCCCGTGTTTTTTGGGGATTGGGGGGCAGGCGGAAAATGAGAGGAGTGGGAAATTTGCTCTTTTCCAGAAAATTTTTTATTAGGAAAGATTTGGGGGGATGGGGGTTTAAATTTTATGCCCCTGTCCCCCACAAGAGGCCCCCGTTTATGGGGGTTCCCCAAAGGGCCCCGGGGGCCAAAAAAATCAGGGGAAACCCCCTGTTTGGGGGATGGGGCTTTTCGCTGTTGGCTGCACCAGGGGGAACAATGTCCCAGCGTGGGTAATGTGAATGTAAATTTTGGGTAACATTTTTATGGTTTGCAGCTATACCCCGCAGTAAAAATGTTTGTAAGCCTCAAAACCTGTGTCCCGGTTTCTTCTCACCAAACGGGATCCCCTGCTGAGGGGGGGTTCACACGCTGCAGCCAGCACAGAGAGCCCAGCATTGTCCCTGCCCCCCCCTCTGAAAGTGATGTGCAACCTGATGCTAGGGCTTTCAGGCAGCTCTACTGTTTAATTTAAGTTTTATAAGTAAGGGGGCGGCCCGATTTAATTTCCTTCCCCCTGGTCCCGCCCCCCCAAAGGGGGTATGGGAGCGGGGAAATGTACACAGGGGGATGTGGCTGTTTCAACCAAAATGGGGAATTTTTAAAAAACGACTGGTGTTCCATACCCCTTCAGGGAACAACCTATTGAAGGTTTGCCCTGAGATTCCTTTAGTGGGGTTTGGGGTACACAAAACCAAAACTTGGTAATTTTATAATTTTTTTTTGGCCAAATATTTAGGGAACTGACCTAGCCCAAACATTCGTTATGAATGTTTGCCAAACGGGTAGGTTAAGGCGGGGAATGCTTTCCCGGCGCCATTGGGTCCCCCTTTCCCAATAAACGTTGGCCCCTTTTCCCGAGTGGCGGTGGAAAATCATAGGTCTGCTTGCCATCCCCCGAGTTCTGGGAAGCGCTTCATTTGACAGTGTTGACTATTTCCCCCCGATATCCAGAGGCTGTGGCCTTTTCCCCTATCGGGGGAGACAAGGGTTTTGATGCCCCCTTTATCCCGTGTTTTCGTTTTTTTGGGTTTCCCCCGGGGGAGGGTTTAAATGAAAGGGGGCTAAATTTATGTCCAAACCCAATGCAGGCTCGCCCAAAAAAATGCAGGTGCAGGGAAACCCGACCCCCCACTCCCTTTCAACCCCCCCGGGCCAATGGGTTTTTGTGGCTTTTTTTGGGAAAAAATTTAAAACAGTGCTCAAAATGTAGTGGAGAAACCCGGCCGGAAAATTGGGATGTTATCTACCCCATTGCTGTTTGGGTTTTTGGGAGGTGACCAAGCTTCAAAGGGTTTTCCCCCTTTGAACTCCCCTTTATTTGGGAAAGAGTAAGGGGGCCCCCGGATTTGATCAGGGAGTTTGGGAGGGGAAGGGTAAAAGGAAACCCCGAAATCTCCCGTGGTGGGGTAGGGCATGAAAAATGGGGGGAAGATGAAAGGACTTAGCGTGTTGTGCATGGCCAAACCTTTCCCCAAAACCCCGGCCCAAACAGAAACATGGGATGACGTAATGCCAGGCAAAGAAGTATGAAGCAGGGAAAGGGGGTTTGGGTAAAGGTTCTCTGCTGCAGAACAAGTTAAAGGGTGCTGGGGGAAAGGGCCCTTTCAGGGCATAAAAGTTTCAATGACTTTTAAATATTTTAGGTCCTGGATGACAAGGGGCCCGAGGGTGTTTTTCCCTGTAATATGTTAAAGGCACCACCTCCAGGGAGCCCTTTTGGGCCCGCCCCCCCCCTTTTGCAGTATGCCCCAGGGGGGGAGAAGGGTGGCCTAGTTGATCTTTGGGCCCAAAAAACCCGGAAAAGACAAAACTTTAGGCGGCACAATTTTTAAAAATCAGTTAGCCCACAAAAAGGGTTTTTAGCTTAAACCCAAATAATGTTGGCCCTTTTAGAAACCCTTTTCAGGTTTTGGCCAAGGGGGAAATCCCGGGTTAAGCCACACCCTGTGGACATCTCCAACCTTGGCAAAATGCTTTTTTTGGGTTTTCGGGGAGGTTTTGGGGAAAAATTGATGGGGAAAATGAAGGGATGTTGGTTTGGGGTCATACAAAAATCCAGGTTGGGTGGGCCTACCATTTGGGTTTTGTTCCCCCAAAAAAGGATTTTGAAAGGGAAAGGTTCTGTGTGGGGTTATAGGAAGTAAAAAAATTCATTCCCCAAATCTTTGTTTCCTATCCCATGCCCCGGGTTTGATGAGCTTTAGATAAACTGGCCCGGTTTCCTCCTTTCCCCACCATCATGGAAATGGGGAGGGGATATTGGAGACCCCTGACAAAGGAAGCCCAGGAAAAGGGGCGCCTTCATAACCCCCTTTGGGGGTGTATGAATTTTTAGTCATGCCCCCCGGGATGAAAATGCCCCCGCCCCAAATTTTAGCGCCTGGTCAATCAGCTGTTGAGGGGTTTGATGGATTTGCCGTTGAAAATCTGGATGAAAAGCCATTTTTGCAAATTCCCCCCGGGAAAGGGGCACTTACCATCTTTTCCCAAATCCTTGAGGGGGCTCCCAAAACTGCAGGTTTTACCATTAAAACCCCGGGGGTGTCAGATAAACCATGGCCCAGGGACACTATTTAGGAACTTTTGTGGGGGGTGGAATGCTAAAGGGGGTGGCCCGGGAAACGACAGAAGCAATTTCGCTGGCCCAATCCCCCAAAACTAAAAAAAAGGTGAAGTCCTTTCAAAGGGACCTTTGGGTAAATACGGGAAATTTGTGCAAACTTCCAGTGCCGGCCAAGCCCCCAAATGGGCCTCACAAAAAAAAAATTTCCCCCCAAAATTTTCTCTTTGGGCCCCACAATGTGAGCGGCCCTTTTCCGCATAAAGGCTGCCTTTTGGCCCGCTCAATGTCCTCCAGGCTCCGGACTTTCCCGTAGGTTGTGGTCCAAACTGACGCCCGCCCCTTAGGGGCCTTTGGTGCGGTCCCCAGTCCTGAAAAACAAAGGGGGAGGAGCACCCCGTTTTTTTACCTGAGGGAAAACTCTGCCCAAAGGGGGGTTTTCCTATGCCCACAAATTTAATGGGAGGGGTTTTGGGAACGTGTGGGCCCCAAAAAAACTAAAAACCCTACCTTTTGGGGGAAAATTTACCCGGTTTTTTGGTTTACCGGGCCATAAACCCCCCTCAGTGGTCAAAAAAAGTGGGGTGGGACAATGGTAAGGTTTGGGGGAAATGGTGCTTCAGCATTTGATTTTACCCTTTCAACATAAAAAGGGATTGAAAATTGGTAATGCCCCGATGGTTTTCTCGCCAGGGGATTTTTGGAAAGGGGGGTCAGGGGGTGGCAGGTGGCCCAGTCCCCCGCCCCTCCCAAAAAAAGGGGGGTGTTATGTTGCCCCATTTAAAAGAAGGGAAATTTGGATTGTCCTTTAAAAACCCGCAGCTCAGATTGTGAAGCCCCCTTTTCCCCCTTCCTGGGAAAACAATGGAAAATTTTTGCCCGGGTCCCGCAGAGTTCACCCCCCGCCCCTTTTCCTGGTTAATTACTGAATTGTTTGGTTCAGGGGTTTTTAAGCAATTTTATTTGGCCCCCCCTTTTTAGATTAGCTGTTCCCCCGGATACCCGAAACCCTTTTAAACCCCCCCAAAAAAAATTTCATTTTTCCCCCGACCCCCCCCGAAGCACAGTCCGGGGATTGCCAACCCGTGGGAATAGTACGGGAAAAACCCCCAAAAAGACAATAAGGGGGCCCCCTCATCTTAAAATTTTAGCCAGTAAAGAGTAGGCAGATATGGAGGGAAAAGGAGAAAAACCCGGAAAGGTATAAAGCAAACCAAAGCCCGAGGGTTTTTTTTGTGTTTTAGTGGGGTTTAATTTTTGATTTAGCTGTTTTCCATTCTCCTTTCCAAAACCCCCCTTGGATCTGAAAGCTGAAACATGTTGGAAGTAGTGTTGAAACGATTAGTTGGTATCGAAAACGGGGGATAGTCGATAGTCGGCACCCTCGATAAGGGTTTAGGGAAAACCTTCATTCTTTCACCCAAACGGGTTTGGGGAAGCTGGAACTTAAAATACCACAATGTCAAATGGATATGTGCTACATCTTAGGCAAAACTTACGGTTATAAAAGCACAGTAAAAAAAAACCTCCACACCATTCACTATCCCTGTCTTTGAACTCAGGATGTCCCTTAAACCTGCATCACCCACAAATTAAAAAGTGCCAGAAGGCAGTATGTTTGAACCATAATCTTATTGAACTGGGACTTGAATTTTCCTGTCTGGACGCAGCAGAGCCAAACTGCATTGTTCCCCAGATTTAAAATCGTGCCGAAAAAAGGAAAACTTTCAAACACCATTTTAGTTCATGGACATTGACTTAACCTGTACTGGGCCACAGCATGAGACCCAAACCTACTTGACCCCACATTTAAAACAGTGCCAGATTAAAGGAGTATTTTCACACACATTTTAGTTTCACTGGACATTGACTATACCTGTCTGGGCCACTGCATGAGCCCCAAAAACTGAATGACCCCCAAATTTTAAAAGTGCCGGAAAAAGGAGTCTTAACAAACCACCCATTTTAGTTTCACTGGAATTGACTATACCTGTCCTCGGGCCACCAGCATGAGCCCCAAACCTGATGTCCCACACTTTAATAAAAGGGCGGAAAAAGAGTCTTTCAACCACCATTTTAGTTTCACTGGACATTGACTATACCTGTCCTGGGCCAACTAGAATGTAGACCCAAACCTGCATATCCTCCAGATTTTAAAAAGTGCGGGAACATGGAGTCTTTCAACCACCATTTTAGTTGAACTGGACATTGATTTACCTGTCCTGGGCCACAGAATGAGCCCCAAACCTCGCTTAACCCCAGTTTAATCATTGTGCCGGAAAAAGGAGTCTTTCAACCACAATTTTAGTTTCACTGGACATTGATTTTACCTGTCCTGGGCCACATAATGACCCCAGGGCAGGGTGTTTCTGGGGGTTGCGGTTGAGAGCCTAGGGCTGGAGTCCGTATCTATTAAACACGCAGGTTAAAATGCCCTGATGCCGCGCAACAGATAAACTGTCGTGCTGAAGAAGAGTGCACAGGTAGAGGAAGTGTGAGAACTCAGCTTCTTCAGTACACTGTCAATTCATGGGTAGACGCTTGCCCCTCGTATAGAGTTTGGTGGACCAATTGTGCTATCACTTGGAAATACTGGTGGTTAACGCTCCTGTTACACCCAGGTGCCCTTTATCTTGGCATCTTTTTCTTATTTTATCAAGTGCTGGAGGGGGGGGGGGGGCGGGGGGGGGGGGGGGGAAAATGGTCTCTGTACTTGTTCTCTGTCCGTGCTCCATACTCACATGTCATCTGAATAAACATACTTTGGTCAAGTTTTCCTGTACCTCCCTTGTACAATCAGAGGAATTTTTTTAAACAGCTATTATTTGGTACATGCATTTTTTTTGCTCTGTAATTCTAGAAAACCATTTTTAAAATCGGATGGAATCACCACCATGTCTTTGTTTATTCTTTTTTATTTCTCTAAATGTGGTTAGTCTCAATAATGCGGATGATAGCTATGTTAAGATCTTGCAATACACAGTATCAGTTTGCATTATGTGTCTAATATAGAGTCCTTCTCCTATCTGTTCTGACAGCACCATCACCCTTGAGCACTATTGACACATTTGTGAAGACAACAATATTCTCTGTTTGATACACACATTTTTTTGGAATAGAACCTGTTAGTATAAGCTGCATGTCACAGACAAATGCCCCCAAAAAATTCCAAAACATGACCCTTGAGCAACTTTGGCACAATTGTGAAGAAACAAATGTCTATTAGAAACAACATTTTTTAGAATAGAGACCTGTAAGTATTGCTGCATTTCAAAGCTGTCATGACCCAAAAAAATTCATAAAAAATGACCTCCTCAGCCACTGTTAAAAATTGTGAAGGAGAAATGTCCACTAGAAGCCACATTTCTGTTCCAAAGGACCATGATTATTGGCTGTATCTCACAGCCAACATGGACCCCAAAAAATTTATATATATGACTCTCAAGCCACTATTCAAAAATTGTGAAGGACGAAATGCCACTTAGAAAGCACATTTTCTGTTTACAAAGGACCATGATTATTGCTGTATCTCACAAGCAACATGGACCCCAATAAATTATAAATGTGACATTCTTCAGCACTGTTAAAAATTGTGAGGGCAACATGTACCCTCAAATCAATGACAAAATGTGAAAAATTCTAAAGATGAGTGAGTAAATGGAATATGGTTTTGTCATGAAACCTTGGTGTCTCTTTTGTGTAGTGTGTATCCTCACACAAAACAGCTAAATGGAACTTTTAGAGAACCTGAGATTAAAAAATTGCAGTAGAAATGATCTTGTAAAAATAAGTTTTTCAAGGGAGCACCTTTTTCTGTTTGGGTGAGGAATGTGAAGTGGACCAGCAACTAATCGGTGACCTAGGGCAATTGGGGCCACAACATCATCAGAATCCATGCCTCGATTCATCTTGATGAAAGTCAAACGCATCAACATTATCTGTGGAAGCGGATGCGTTGGTCTGTAATGGACTCTAGGCTGTGTGAAGTACGCTCTGATATGACGCTGGCTGCTGGGAAGACAAACACCTTATGGCATGGCGAGCCAGTCGGGCCATTCGTCAATTTTGGATACCACTGAGTCTATTGGGTCCGGAACACATACCAAAAAACAGCGGTGTTGAGACGCGATAGTTGTGCACACATGATCTTAAGATGGTCTTGGGTGTGGTATCTGTGGCCTGCATTGCATGAATGGTGAGGTGGTAAATAAAGTTTGACAGAGGTCCACCAATTAGGCTTCTTGCCACCTTCCCTGCTGCTGCCGCTGCTGCCGCTACGGGCTACTTGGCACTCTACTGCATGTTCAAAGTCGATGGCGTTGTTCACACCGTATGACATTTGAAGAAAACGTGAGCAGACGCAACAGTTGTATCCAGTTGTTCTAATCAGCAAAGGTCTCCATTTCCTGCATTTTATCTATATTTGGGTGGGTGGAAGGAAAGTGCTGAGTTTTGTTTGTACCGGGGATCAGGAGGGTGGCCACACAGTAAACTGTTGTTCATTCTGATGGCCTTATATTGCGAGGATCATGTTGGAGGGAAATGGAGCATCAAAGCACACATGTGAGAGATGGAGCCTTAGTTAACAAGCCTCTGGGTAGAGGGCTCTAACAAACCTCATCTTACTCTTCTGCCTCAATTCACGCCAACCTCTTTCAAGGCACGGACGTCAGGTGTTAGGAATACCTCCTCATACTCTCCGCATTCCTCCGGCAAGCTTCAACACAGCCCTGGACTTGCCTCAGATGATGCACCTGAGAGCTGAGGTTGCCGCTTTGCACTAGCTCTGGACCAAGAACCACTGCTAATGAAGACGATAAATTGAGTAGAATGTCGGGCCTTGTGGATTTGACGGAGAAGAATGGCTCAGTGTCACGCATCTGTGTCGTCTCATCCTCCGTCGCTGGTGGGACCTGATGTTTCAGAATGATTCCAACGATCGTTCCAGAACTAGATACCACAATGCTCATGCTGACAAGGGCATTGTCAGCACTGTCCATTTTGGTGGCTTCTTTCAAAACTGCACTGGATGGTGCAGATGCTCTTTTCACCTGCCTCCACTCTCAGTGGTCTCAACACAACCGAGCCGGGGGGGGGGGGGGGGGGGGGGGGGGGGGCGGGGGGGGTGGGGCGGGGGGGTGTGGGTGGGCGGGGGTGCGGGGGGGGGTGGGGGGGGGGGGGGGGGGGGGGTCGGGCGCGGGCGGGTGGAGGTGGGGTGGGGAGGGGGGCGGGGGAGGGGGGGGTGGGGGTGGGGGGGGGGTGGGGTGGGTGGTGGGGGGGGGGGTGGAGAGGGAGTGGGGAGGGGGGGGGGGTGGGGGTGGGGGGTGGGGGGATGGTTGGGGGGGGGGGGTGGGGGGGCGTTGGGGTGGGGGGGGCGGGGGAGGGGGGGGGGGGGGGGTGGGTGGTGGGGGCTGGGGGGGGGGGGGGCGGGGTGGGGGGGCGGGGGGTGGGGGCGGGGGGGGGGGGGGGGGGGGGGGGGGGGGGGGGGGGGGAGGGGGGGGGGGGGGGAGGGGGTGGGGGGGTGCGGGGGGGGGGGAGGGGGGGGGGGGGGGGGTGTGGGGGGAGGGAGGTGGGGGGGGGGGGGGTAGGGGGTGGGGGGGGGGGGGGGGGGGGGGGGGGGGCGGGGGGTGGCGGCGGGGGTTTGGGGTCGGGGGTGGGGGGGTGGGGGGGGTGGGGGGGGGGGGGGGGGGGTGGGGGGGGGGGGGGGGGGAGGTGGGGGGGGGGGGGGCGTGGGTGGGGGGGGGGGTGGCGATGGGGTCGGTGGAGGGCGGGGTATGTGGGGGGGGTCGCACCGCTGCTTGTCAGGCCATGTGTCACTTCGTACTGAGTAACTATGGCATTGCGCTTGCTCCACAATCGCTGGAGAATGTGGAGGTGGAATTCCAGCGTGTTGCCATGTCAACAATGGACGGTTGTTTTGGGAGGCCGAGATGGCGCTGCAACGCAGCCAGGGGGATGAAGCAGGGTGCGAACGGCGGAAGTGCACGAACTTCACGACCCTCGAAGCCTTCTCAGCAGCAGTCCAGACCCGGGTAGCTCTTTAGAAATTTCTGGACGACATGGATCATGACATGTGCAGGCAAGGGATGTGCATCAGCTAACGATCTAAGGTCGGCAGCAGATTTCGCCGTTATCGCACTCACCTTGACCCTGGGCCACAAGTTCTTGGCAATCAAGCCAGCGCTCGGTCTACGGTTGCGGTCGAGCCATCTTACACACAGCTCCTGACCTGTGTGGGGACGGTCTCCAAGGAGATTAATTCAACACGGGCCTGGGTGTATCTGGGCACGTGATGCCACAGAGCGACCTTGGGAGAAAGGAGAACCTCGCACTCCCTGCGGTTTTGAAGAGAGTGCGCGAGCCTGAGAGCCACGTCACCCCAGACACCCAGTGAGCTGATCAACAGTGGATATAGCGGCCTTGGCGTGCTTACTAGTCCTTGTGTCAGGTGGTGAGATTGACTTTTCGGGACACAGATCAAGCAACGCGCTTGAATATTTTATGTTGACCGTGCCTGGCCAGGGAGGGCACGGCTTTTCTGGCAAAGAAATGCCTGCTAGGAAATCAGTATTGGGGGCAGACGCAGGGCCATGACGTGGCGGAACCCATCTGTGGCACCAGACGGAAAGGCAACATTTCCAAGGCCACAAAAGCCTGGCAATGCCGACATTCAGGCTTTTGGCTTTGGGATGGTTTGGGTTAAAGTGTTTCTTCTGCTCCCAAACCTGGAGAAGACAGAAGGATGGCTGTAGACAGGCCGCTGTACGGCCGTGCAAGGTCGTCAAAACTGGCGGAAGGAGAAGTGGTAGGATGGGTCTCTGGTAGTGCTGGATGGTTCTCGGGCGACGGTGGAGGCTGAAGCGGAGGCCTGATCACATGATCATGACTTGAGAGACATGGGCAGATGAGGAATGCTTGGTAGCGGGAGGAGGCGGAGGGGACAGAGGTGTGACAGTGGTGGAGGCCCGGCGTTCTTGTTGGCCTTTTTTGGGCAAAGTGTTCCCTCCATTTCAACTCATGCATTCGCTGCATGTGACTAGACATGTAGCGTGGGGTTAACCACTTAAGGTTCTCTGACTCTACTTATGCGTTTACGAGCAAAGGCGGCATATGACATCGCTGGGTGAATCAGAGGTGCTCAAAGAACGCCCAGGATTGAGAGGTCTGGACCTTTATGACGGCGATAAGCGAGGAGCGGGGTTTGCGCTGGACCGTGGCTGGAGGAATCATATCAGAGGACTTCTTGCGACGCTCCCTATCACTTTTTTGTGGCGGGGACCCGTATTGACCCCTACCCATCGTCTTCATCATCGGTCACACTGATGGAAGCGCTCGCAAGCAACTTCTGGCAGAAAAAGAACAGGATCGGATCCGTCAATCGTCGTCATCTCATCATCATCAACACTGGTGACTTGGTACGTCAATGACTTTTGAATCCAGAAAGCTTGAGGGCTGTAAAGCAAGGGGCACTGCAAGGCGTTGACGACCCACCCGGATTTTTGCGATTGACCGGTTCCTTCAACCTCTGATGGCATTCAGTACTGGGCTTCAGAGCAGAATAGATCATTCCTCTTGATCTTTTAACATGCTTCTGACCCAACCGCATTTTGTCATCAAAGGAGGTCTTCAGACAATGGATTATCCACTGTGTGTGGGGTACACGAGTTGACATTTGGGCTGATTCATGTTGGACGGATGCTGATGTTTGCTGATGACAACATTTGTGGCCGTGACTATGGAGGGACGAGGAGGTAAGACTGCTAGATGCGGTTGCTTTAACCACTGAAGGACAGATTGGCGACAATGTTCGTTACTTAGATCACAGGCCTGACCAGATGATGGACAAGGCCTGAGGTCTGCAAATGACGATCCGCTGGCATGTGTGTTGTTGCCAGCACTGGAAGGAGCCACCTTTCTCTCGTACCTCTACCTCTTGTGCTAACCCCCTCTTTGTCGCTTACACCGCATTTCGCTCCATGTTCTGAAATATAAAAAAGTTGAGAAGGTATGGTATAGTTTTGGAAAGTCTCTTATTAAAAGACGAAAATCACAGCTATTTCTAAAATTTCCTCTAATCCACAACAAAAATTGCTGGATTCAAATTTAACTGCCAAGGTGTCTATTTAACAAATCTGGACTGGGCCAAAAGTAAAAAAAACACGTATCTGTAATGTTTTCGTAAAATACACGGTATTTTTTGCACCTTACAATTCACCTGTGGTGACTTTAGAAAGGATGTTTTTAAGATTTAAGTGATGCTGCGTAATGAACAAAAGCTGGGTTGCGCAAAAGTACAAAAACAAGTATTTGTTATGTTTTCGTATACATACACACGGTATTATTTTTGCACCTTTCAATTCACTGTGGTGACTATAGAATTGCTGGTTTTAGGATTTACAGTGGCATGCTTGCGTCAATGATACAATAGGCTGGGTGCGCAAAGTCAAAAAAACAAGTATCTGTTAATATTTTCGTATAATACACGGGTTTATTTTGCACCTTTCCCAATTCACTGTTGGTGACTATAGAATTGTTGTTTCTAAGATTTAAGTGGATGCTGCGTAATGACTCAAAAGCTGGGTGCGCAAAAGTCAAAAAACACGTATCTGTTATGTTTTCGTATAATACACGGTATTTTTTTTGCTCCTTTAAATTCCCTGTGGCTGTGACTATAGAATTGCTGTATTAAGATTTACGTGGATGCTCGGTCAAGAACATACAGCTGGGTGCGCAAAAGTCAAAAAACACGTATCTGTTTTTCTTTTACATATGAGTACACGGTATTTTTTGGCAACAAAACAAACCTGTGCTGACTACAAGATTGCTGGATTGTAATTTAACTGCAAGGTGGATTATCAACACAGGGTGGAAAGGGTAAAATTGAAAACATGAACACCTATCTGAGAATGTTATACTGATATAAAAGTGGTGTTTTGCACCTAATAAAGAGAACCTGCAGTTACTAGAAATGATGTGTACCAATATAAGTTCAGGGACTGCCCACATTATCCCAGGAAATATTTCAATAGGGCAAACTGTTAATATAAATGATATTGCAGTGCATGTTACACTAAGTCTTGGTGATTTATCAGTGTTCTTTTATACGATAGAGCTTGTCTGGGTTCCCCCGCGCGGCCCCCCCCCCCCCACCACTCCCCCTGTGACTTTACAGCGGTAGACTCGCTGCTTTAAAATTCTCTAGCTAACTACATAAAATCTTCCTAATCTCTAATCTAACTAAATTGGAAGGTCACAGCTAATAGTAGAGGTTTCTCTGTGCAGAAATAGACTAATTTCGCTGAGCTGTTTGGCCACAGGCAGAAGTGCACGTACTATTCTATGAGACGCTGAGAGGACAATAAGGGCTGAACAGGAAATGCTGTTCTATGTAATACGAGGTATGTGATTTTCCAGCAATCGCAACCATTAACCATCCCAGTCATGCGTCGCCACACACTTCTCACCCTGCTCTATTCTGGTTAATCTGATTTGGAATCTTAAAACAGCAATTCTATAGTCACCACAGGTGAATTGAAAGGTGCAAAAAATACCGTGTATTATAAAAAACCCTAACCCTCAACTCTTACCCCAATTTAGGGTTACTGATAGAAATAGGATTAAAGTTAGAGAAACAATTCTGGTTCGGAACGTCCTAAATTATTTAACAAGTTCAAATGAATCAATCTCTAACAGAACAGAGACCTTTTCGATCAATACAAACCTGAAGCAATTGTAATAATTTTTCAATAGTACATACTGTATAGATGGTGAAATACAGTAAGTATTGACCATGTCACCAAATTTTTAAGTAAATCTTTCTCAGGTTGGAATTTGACCCATTTTTCCACACACACTCTCTTTCAACTCCTGAAGCCTCTATGGACTCTTTGTATGAACTCTGAGCTTTAGTTCCTTCCCAAGATTTTCTATTTGATTCAGGTTAGGTGATTGGCTGGATCGTTCTAGCAGCTTTATTTTCTCTCTCTGAAACCAGTTGAGAGTTCCCTTGGCTGTGTGTTGGGGTCCATTGTCTTGCTGAAATGTCCACCCTTGTTTCATCTTAATCCTCCTGGTAGATGGCAGCAAATTTGTCTATTCATCGTTCCTTCAATTATATGAAGTTTGTTAGTGCCGTATGCTGAAAAACTGCACTGTTGTTATGCGGTTTTTGGAGTGATATACAGTGCCTTTCGCCCTCCAAACATTGTGGCATCCAAAGAGTTCATTTTGGTCTCATCTGACTAGACTATATTCTTCCAGTGTATCACAAGTTTGTCTAATTGTTGTTGAGCCTACTTTAAACATGCTTAAACATGTCTTTTGTTCAGCAATGGAGTCTTACATGGTGAGTATGCATATAGGCCATGGAGGTTGAGTGTATTACTTATTGTTGTACCTGCTGATTCCAGGTCTTTCTGTAATGCTCCACAGGTGGTCCTTGACTCTTTGACAACTCTTCTGATAATTTTTTTCACACCTCTGTCTGAAATTCTACAGGGAGCACCTGGTTATGGTGAAATTATGTTCTTTCCACTTCTGGATTAAGCCCGAAACAGTGATAGTGAGCCTTCAGTAGTTTAGAATTTTTTCTGTAATCAATGCCATCCGTATGTTTTGCAACAATAAGTTTGTGAAGGTCTCGAGACAGCTTACTGGTTTTAACCATCATAAGATTTTTCTTGTGGGGCACCTTGATAATGAGACACCTTTTTATAGGCCATCAGTTGAACCAGCTGATATTATTTTTCACTCAGTGGCTGGATTGCTTTCAATTACTGATAGATTCCAGTTGGTGTCATGACTTTCCATGGCTTTTTGTAGTTCTCGTGTTCAATACTTTTTCCCTGTGTCATTTTTAATTTTTACCTGTAACTTAATTTATGGAAATCTACAATTTGATTTCTTTGCCTGTGTAGATTGGATGGACTGTTACTGATTACTGGATGATAATTTCATGTCAATTGCACCTCTAGATATATATTTACTGTGATGTTTTCAATACTAAGTGCATCCACATTATAGTAGTAGCTGAAATGTTTACTGTATATATGTATCCAATCCTAGTATAGTTAACAAATTATTATATAAAATAAATGCCCATTTGAAAGGGAGAGCTCAATGTTATCTATCTGATGATCAGAACTGGTATTAGATACAGTCATATGAAAAAGTTTGGGCACCCCTATATAATCTTAATAATTTTTAGTTCTAAATATTTGGGTGTTTGCAACAGCCATTTCAATTTGATATATCTAATAACTGATGGACACAGTAATATTTCCGGATTGAAATGAGGTTTATTGTACTAACACAAAATGTGCAATATTAGTATTAGATATATCAAATTGAAATGGCTGTTGCAAACACCCAAATATTTAGAACTAAAAATTATTAAGATTATATAGGGGTGCCCAAACTTTTTCATATGACTGTATACCTTAAAAAAATAACTATTTGGTCTTTGAGGAGTTCAAATGGTCACCCCACTCATTCTGTAAAATCAGCAATATCAATTTATATCACACAATTTCCAGTTTAAAGCTAATCTAGCTATAACAAGTTAAAGATTGTCTGTTAGTCATAAGTGGTCCATGACTTAGAGTGGCACTATGGTTGGGGATGCTCGGTGCTCAGGGTCAGGGTGAGATTATAATTTATGCAATGTGTCTCGATACTTCAGCCTATTGATGTTGTTCTATGCTGAGAGATGCAGGCTTGATCCACTGATCTTAATACAAAGCATTTTGTTTTTCTAGGTTCCAGACTGTAACTGTGCCAGCATTTAGTGGTTTTTCCACACTTGACATGAAGAAAGTGACAGGAGGGAAAGGCTCAGAGTCTACATCAATGCATGTAAGAGGAACATATTACATAACAACTTGAAACATACATTTTGCTCTGGGGTATACACAATCGCTGCCTGTAATGACAGCAGCTCTACATCATTTTACAATCATCAGTGCACATCCATGGTGTATTAAATTATGGCACAAAATAGATGGCTTGGCCATTGTTACCATGAGACCTGTGGAACATACTGACAAGGCTTCACAACTGAAAAAAACATAGCTTTCTAGTTGATAGTAAAGTAGCTCTTACTATAATGTATGCAGCTAGCAGAACACATATTCTTCTTTTACTTAGGCTGGCCATACACTTTAGGTAGTTTGCTTTAATCCTCCACCCCTCTTATATTTGCCACCTTGGCCAAGTATGCATGTGTCTTTAATAGGCCGTTCATACATCGTTTTACACCATGTCTGTCGTATCTTTCGGGAAATCATAAGATAAGGTACCCTGATGTTACCACCACCCCATGGAGGTTAATAGCGCAAACATAGTCCTATTTGGACTACAACTGTTCTGTTCCTGGTGATACATGCTTGTAATGCCGGGAAATAGAACAAACATAATCCACGTAGGTCAATGGGGTCATGGCAGCTACATCCCAGTATTCATCGGGTACCTTTTTTCAGGATACCTCAGACGTAGGACATAACGATGGATGAACAGCCCCCTTAACAGGGACAAGGGGTAAGCCACTGCCAGACAACTCTACCTCATCCTTCCCTCTCCTAACGCCTGCCATAGGAGTAGACTTGGGAGCCCCCCTTACTTGACCGATGGTCGGCCTGTGTTGCAGAAATTGGGGGGTTCAGCTAACATTAATATTTATCAGCAGATTTTACTTTAATATTTATGGGCAGATTAAGTCCTTGTATTAAGTATTATGGAGTGATGCTATTCCCATCTATTTATTAGAAAATGATTTATCAGTTACAGAATTTCATCATGAAGGATTTTTATTTTTCCCTTGTAAGGCATGCCATAGATGTTTGTTAGGTGGCAGTCCCTCCACCAAGACCCCCATCTATCACAAAAACTACAAGCCTCCTAATTCCTGTCCCACAAATGAGGTGGCTGGTGCTAAGAATGGATGGACACAATCATTTGGCTAGGGGATAGCAAGCAGGGCATATTTCCTGGGTGCTCAGTGTCAAGGGGGCATCAACAATTCACTTTACCTTTGCCAAAGTAATTACATACAAAGCATGTGCAGCAATGTAGGTTTTGCCTAAGCTAAAAAAAAATCCTAATTGTGGCTCTTGATAGAAAGATTATTACATATATAAATATCTCTCTCCACTCAAGTCTATAGGCAGATTGCACAGACACCTATTTATGCTCCATCTGAATACATCTTCCATCAACTGCCTCATCTAAAGGAAAAGGGGGCAAGAAACCCCCACTCTTCTTATAGATGGAAATGCTAGAGAGCCCCACCACCTATTTGGACTTTTTGGTCTATTATGTGGTAGACCATAAATATCTAAGATGGGACAAACTCATTAAGGGCCCTGAACATGGGACTGTGGCAAACATGAACGCATGGAGACCCCACCACACTCTAAATGTTATTTAATTCATAGGATGTATACTTTTCTATCAAACATTTGATTGATTTAATGCATCTAAAATTAAAAACACTGCATTTTACGTTTCTAGTATACAGTACCTATGCAGAGTCATGTGGGTGTAGTCTAAACATGCATATTCTAAACCAATGCCACATAAAAGCAAATTGCCCCAAATATGCCATGAAGGCCCACATACATGTATACAGTCCATGATATATGGCTCTTTGTACTGTAGTCTCTCTCTCCTATCTACTTGCCCTTTGTGGGTGTGTGATATTGTTTAATAATAATTTTGATGATATTGTACAACTCCCACTAGATTATGTCTATTTATCTGAGTAGAAGTGATTAAATGTGATCTGAGGTTTCCTAGTTTATCAATGATAACTGTTCTTACAATTTTAATAAAATGACCCAGGCAAGATTTCCTAAGGGAAGAGCTTGTATAAGTAAGAACATGCAGCAAACATTGCTGTGAATAAATAATTAATCGTGTCTATTGAGATGTTACGTCTGCAGCAATTAGCAGACCTGCTCTTTATAACCATCGTCATCAGACTCTTCAATCATTCATGAGGTCTGAACAAGGAGCTGCTCAGTCCTAAGACTGTATATGTTTCCAAGTGGTAAGAAGTCTTAAGGGGATATTCCCATCGCAGACATTTATTGCCAGTGACATGTCATGCCATAAAACTGTGACAGGTGCGGCTCCCTTCTCTGGGATTCACAGCTATTGAGAGAACATGCCCCTGTCCTCCACTATTGGAGTTCTGAGTACCGCCATGCAAGTGAACTCCTATTGAAATGCACAGCCACGTGTCCATTTTGTGCATGTGAGGCACGGCGGAGGATGGGGGCCTGTCCTCAAGATAGGCGTAGGTCCAAGAGGAGAGACATACACCTATCAGACATATCCTGTTAATATGCTGTGACTGTCTGAGATGGCAATACTCCTCTAAATGGACATTTTTTTAGCTGAAAAAAAAAACATTGGCCATTGTGTTTTGTTTATGATCTCTGTTACTGATATTTGGGAACCCATGTATGAAATCTTTCTAGGTCTAAAATTCACTTTGTGGCCCATAGCAACCAATCAGAGTTCCCTTTCCATTTCATATAGTGTTCTGGAAGAATGAAAGGGGCGCTCTGATTGGTTGCTATGAGCCACAAAGTGAATTTTAGACCTACACAGATTTCATACATGTGGCCCTTAATGTTAATTCATACAGTACTGTTTGTAAAATGCTTGGTGTGACTCCAGTCATAAAGTGATGTTCCCCCTTATAAACAATTCTTACTCTGATTATCTAAATATATCCTTAATATATCTTTATAGTGGGGATAGCTGTTTGGTCTGATGCACAGCTCTAAATCCCCTGTACTGACAAAGAAGTAAATTAAGAAACAAAATTCTGGCTGAAATCTGCCACCACTAGAGGGAGCTTAGTGCATACTGTGTACACTTTGTGTAATAAGACAGTATGCAGTAAATGTCTAAGCTCTCTCCAGTGGCAGCTAGAGTTTTATCACTTCAGTTTGGGTGACATGTATGATTTATGGCACTTAGATGCCAATTTTTAAGCGCATAGCAATAGTGTAGAATGCGTCTGATTTATGAACCCGGTCTACTGCGGGTCATAAATCAGTCGCATTCTAGAGCAAAAATGACAATTATTGTTCCAACAGTAATGCACCTGGAATTGCTGTATTTCATACGGTTCTATTGTGATACACCTTCTGCACGCTTCCAAAATCAGGCGCATTACAAAGTGCCTCGGGCACTCTGTAATGCGCCTGATATTGGCGTGCGGGCGAATTAAAACTATAGCGAACGGGGCTGCACTAGATGTTGGTCTCAAAAGACGCCCTTTATGTCTATGCAGCAGATTTAAAGAGATACACGAAAAACTAAGCGCTGACTGCTGTAAAATATTTTAAGAGATTTATCAGAACAGAATATTGGACAAAATAAAGACTTCGGGCAACATGTATGGACGGGGCTGCGCCAGAAGTCAGGAGTCTTTTCAGCCCGACATCTAGCGCTGCCCTGTTCGGTATAGTGTTAATTCACCCGTACACCAATATCAGGCGCCTTACAGAGCGCCCGCGGCACTTTGTAATGCGCCTGATTTCTGAGGGCGTGTGGGAGGGGGGAGGTGGGGCGCACTAGAACCATACGAAGCTATAGATTTATAGCTCCAGTACGGCAATTCCAGGCGCATTACTGCTGGAACAGGTAGAGCACTTTCAAAGTGGTTTACCTGAGCCAGAATCGTCGTTTCTACGCTAGAATGCGCCTGATTTATGACCCGCAGTAGACCAGGTTCATAAATTCAGGTGCATTCTACCCTATTCTTGTGCGCTTCTAAGCAGCATAAATCATACATGTCGCCCTTCATGTGTTAAGGTGGATCTTTACTTTAGGACTTATTTCACACAGATGTCCATCCAAAAAAAAGGAAGAAGCAGCAAGTCCACAATAAACCCTCAAAAATGTATTTATAAAAAAAGATGATCAATACATGCTCAATAGGTAAGGTGAAACTTTTTTTATATACAAGTAATAGGAATATGTCATTAAGGTAGTTGTGAATATGTCAATGTTGATTGGTTACATGTTGGTGAGCACAGGTATACAGTCATATGAAAAAGTTTGGGCACCCCTATTAATCTAAATCATTTTTAGTTCTAAATATTTGGGTGTTTGCAACAGCCATTTCATTTTGATATATCTAATAACTAATATTGCACATTTTGTGTTAGTACAAATAAACCTCATTTCAATCCGGAAATATTACTGTGTCCATCAGTTATTAGATATATCAAATTGAAATGGCTGTTGCAAACACCCAAATATTTAGAACTAAAAATGATTAAGATTAATAGGGGTGCCCAACTTTTTCATATGACTGTATAATGGCATTGATTAACAGTAATTATTATGGCTGCCTGAGGAAGCCTCACAGAGCTAAAACCTTGCACCCTACCTATTGAGTATGTATTGATCACCTTTTTTTTAATAAAAACATTTTTGAGGGTTTATTGTGGACATGCCGCTTTTTTCTTGGATGGACATTTGTGAACATACAGGTCTGGGACTGGCCTGTGTTTTGATGCTGTTGCATTTCATACACCCCAGTAAAGATTTTCTATGACAACTTTTCGAACTTTTGACCATAGTGCTGTTCGTGTTATTTCACAGAGAGTCTGTACTATGAATAACCCTTTTTTGACCTGTGTATCATGATGTTGGGAAGGAGCTATGGAGCTGAGCCAGCTTCATACACAGGAGATGTTGGCCATAACATAGTTACTACCAGTCATGGGAAATAAGGGGTGGTTTTTCTGGGATTTTTGGAAAGATATTAAATGACAGGGTATAATAGAAGTGCTGTAAAAGCACAGTACACCACAATAAATCAGTATTAAGTGATCAAACATTGAACATATGCCGAAATCCCTAAAGGGAACTAAAAAAAAAGGTGAGTAAAACAATCAAAAGTTTTAAAAAACAAAAAATGTTGAAAGTGTTAAAAATGAAAGAAACCTTTTCCTTTTTATATATATAAAAATAATGCAAACTTAAAAATAAAAGGTGCTCAAACAAATTTGAATAAAAAGTGGTCATATATATATTTGTATGTACCACAAACTGATACCAATTACAACTACAGCCTGTCACATAAAAAAAGCCATCTTACAGATCCATCGATATAAACATAAAAACTTACTGGTCTCAGAAAATAGGGAGCTCCAGAGCCATTTTTTTTACAGTCTTAATTTTTTTTTAAACCGATAAAACAGCAAAGAAAACAATATAAATGTTGGTATTACCATAATCCTACTTAGAAGGGGAAAAAATCTCTCCTTGGGGAGAGCCACCAATAAATGGTGAGAATTTACTTGCCTTTCAGACCTCACTGACTGTTTTGCATAAAGCGAAGGCTTATGGGAAAAGAGCTGGGGAACTCCACAGTGCACTCTATTGGATGTAGTTATCCTTAAGTCATATGTAGCTTGCAGGAGTCTTGCAATGTGAAAGGTATTTGAGCCAAACCGGTTAAGTTTAACTACAGACAGCTGTTTCAGGGTATTTGCCCCTCGTCAGTGCAGCGTAGAACTTACTAGTTGGCTGGGCGAGAGGCAAGAGTGGCTTAGAAGGGGGAAAATCTCTCCTTGGGGAGACCAATAAATTTGTCGGATGGAGGATATACTTGCCTTTCTGACCTCACTGAATGTTTTGCATAAAGCAATGGCTTATGGGAACAGAGCTGAGGAATCATACTGGCATGCTGAATAGAGTAAAAATCTAATCTTATATCCTTGGGACCGCGAGTGACAGTTGCCTGTCCAGCCGTGGCCAAGGACTTGAGGGCAAGATCAGCACACCGGGATCAATGGATTTTGGACCGGCAGATATGAGACGAGGAGCACCGGGTACCAGACAGCAGGAGACTTGTTGACTTCAGGTACTAGCAGACATAAGATGGGATGCAGACACCAGGACAGGATACGAGACAGCAGGAGACTTGTGGACTACATCTACCAGCAGACTCAGGACGGGATGCAGACAGGAGGAGGCCAGGACAGGACACCAGATGGCAGGAGACTTGTGAACTACATACAGGTACTAGCAGACTGAGAACACACAATTATCAAATCCAAGGGCACAGGCAGAGACAAAACCAGACGGGCCGAGATCAGGAACCAGGCAGGCGACAGCACCAGGCTAGGGTCTCAGAGACACTGAATCATAGGAACACGGAATCTGGAACATGGAGGACTTAACACTACTAGCACTTTCACTCCAATACTCAGGCCCAGACTGGTGGTAGAAGCTGGGTGTTATAGCTGAGCCTGATAGGTGATGAGCTCCAGCTGGGAGAAGTTAACTGTCACTTTGCTGGATGGTAACAACAGTCAGAGCACAGACCAGATTCCAACCACCAGGATCAAAAGGAAAGTTGCTCTCAGACGGAAGACAAGGGGATTTGCAGATCGTGACAGTCATAAATCTCCATAAGTCTGTACAAAAAGAAAATTAAACTTGCAATTGTTCTTAAAGAAAACCCCAGAAATTACAGTAAGGATCTCACATTCCACAAGTTCTATCTTGAACTTTATATACCAGTCACTGGTCCTTAGTTACGCTTCTGTTGCCTCAGCTGCCCACGGTTAGAAGAAGGGTTGGGGTACTATTACTTCCTTTATAGATGGCAAAAAAAGGAGACACAGGAAAAGTAGATCCCTAGAAAACTAATCCAGCATAATGTTTCTTAGCTGTTCCTCGAAGGCTTATAGGGATGAAGCATAACTCCCTTATGTACCATGTAATAGGATTTCTATGAATAGATTCATCACATGATGACTTTTCATTAACTGATAATACTAAACATGTGCATTCATGTCCTCAGGTGAGAAAAATCCATATACTGATCCCAGAGTTCCCACAGAGAGCTGGAAAATAGTCATCCTGACAGCCCAGAGGTGGAAATGATGTGAATAAATTAGACACTGGACAGCAGACAAGTCCTACAGATATGTATTAGATTCAATAACACACAGCTAGGAATAATTTATTTATTTATTTATTGAAACATAGGTGAAAAAAAGTTTCATAATCTAACATCTGCATCATCCGATTATTCTGGACTTGGTTAGGAAACATAAAAAAGATTTCCAACATTTAAAAAATAAAAAATGTTTTGCAGGTTCAAAATAAAACCTTTACCCCATTGATCATATGTAGAAAAAAAAACAACTAACATAATTAAAGAGGTTTTCCCATCTGGTTGTTTCCCAGAGCCTACTCACAACCATCTTCAGACTTCCACTTCCTGTTTGGGCTGTGGGGGGTTCTACATCAATGATTAACATTTCAGCTCTGCTATTCCTAGCTGACCTTTTTAGAGGGACATTGGTGATAGAGGAGTTTTAACAGCAGGGCACAAGCGTACAGAGCTCTAACTCTAAAACAAGCAAAATCAGAACAGCAATGTATTTGGTGACAATCATTATTTAGCATAAAGCTAATCAATGAATTGGGAATATCCTTCTAATTAGTCAAACATGTTAACACAATCTAAAATCCAACAATCAGTTGTGAGCAAAAGTTAAAACATTCAGTTCCCGTTCAAGTTAGAAAAAAACTGGGACTCTTTACAAGGTTACAGATGGTGGGAAATTATGGAACCATCTGTAGAGCATTTTTACAGCTCTACTTGTGCAATTTTCTGCTATGTATCATTCCACGCTTGTCCTATGAAGCTCATTTGATCAACAACTAAAAAGATACAAACAGATATATTAAGTTTTATGTGGGTTTAAAAAATTTACCCCCCGCTTGGTAAAGAAAAAAAAATTAAAGGGGTTTCTTGACCTCAGTTGCAATCAGAGATTGACAGCAGGGTTACAAGATGGAGATATGTCATCACCTTGCCAAAGAAAGCAAGAGGGTGCACATGTGTAGGCATGATGGGCATTTTGGAAAGTGAACTTAGGGGCACATTTATTATGGTAAATGCACCACAATTCTTTGTAGATATACATGGAATTAATAACAATGATAAATTTCTATTAGGAGTCTGATATAGACCCCCAAATATAACAGAACTCATGGAAGATGTACTCCTCAGGCAAATAGACGAGGCGGCTAATTATAATGAGGTTTTTATTATGGGCGACTTCAACTACCCAGATACTAGCTGGGGAACTGAAACCTGTGGCTCTCATAAATGAAACATGTTTTCATCAATAACGAAAGATGGTTACCTTTCCCAGCTGGTGCAAGAGCTGTCTAGAGGAAAGGCCCTTCTGGACTTAATATTGACTAACAGGCCTGACAGAGTAACAAAGGTTCAGGTTGGGCGGCACCTAGGAAATAGTGACCACAGTATAATACATTTCCAATTATCCTTTAGTAGAGTTTTTTGGAGAGGAGCCAAAAAACTTTGAATTTAATGAAGGCTAATTTCAATCTGCTTAGAGAGGCCCTAAACCTCTCAAGGAACAAGGTATTCAAAAATAACAGAACAGATAACAAATGGGATATTTTTAAAAACATCTTAAAGGGGTTGTGTGAGAAACCCCAAAAAATGAGAACATATAATGGCTGAATGATAAAGATAAGCAGTAACTATCTGTCACAACACCGTGTTTAAATTACTTTGAAACGTTGTTGTATGGCATAATATCACCATTTGGAGCTTTCTTCCGTCTGGGCTAGTGGTCGGAGCTACAGTTTAGTTGTTTGAAAAATATCTTACCCACAACGCCTGCTTCCACCCAGCTGAGCTATAGGTTCTATATACTATATCCCCACCAAATTGGAATGTGTTGTGTTGTGGTGTGTGTGTGTGTGTGTGTGTGTGTGGTGTGGTTGTGTGTGTGTGTGGTGTGTGTGCAGCCCTCAGTCTACTTTCTACTCCGCATGGCCATCCTTTATACTACAAGTCTGTCAGACTGACTGAGCAAAGCACCTGCTCGGTTATGTCAGTCAGCCTGCCTAACCAGGAAGTAGCTCACAGAGCCTGTCCTACTTCCTGTAGGAAAGCTTTCTGCTGAGGAAGGAGCACGGCAGCCATTTTCTTCTCCTATAATGACTATCCCCCAGACAAAATTAGCAGACTTTTCTAATTAAAGCTATTTTGGATTTTTTCATTATGACATGTAGTTTATCCATTTAGTTTTCTTCTTTTCCCGGAGAACCCCTTTAAGCACCTACTGTGAGAGGTACATACCTTATGGAAATAAAATGATTTAAAACAGGAAAAAAACAATGTGGATCAATAGAGATGTTAAAGAGGCCAGAAAGTGTTTAAGCTACTTAAACAGAAAGGCAGTGGAAAAGAACTAAAAAACTAAAAAAATTTAATATTTAAAAAAAAATAAATTATGAGGACATCAAAGCTGGAGACAGAAAGGCATGTTGCCAAATAGAATAAAACTAACTCCAACATATTTTTAACTATATAAATAGTACAAAACATTGAAAATGTTGGCCTTTTGAAAAGTAGTGAGGGAGGTATTGTAGAGGGAGATAAGAAAAGAGCACACTTATTAAACAATTTTCTATCCTTTGTATTTACAGAGGGAAATGACCTTCCTGTTTATGGGCAGATGGATGAGGTAAATTCCATCTTAAATGTTTCTTGGCTAACACAGGAAGAAGTGCAGCTCTGCCTTAAGAAGAGGAAAAAAAACCTAAAAAAACAGGTCCTGATGGTATACACCCCCGTGTCCTAAGGGAATTAAGTGATGTCATAAATAGGCCCCTATTCTTAATATTTATGGACTGTACAATAACAGGGTATGTTCCAAAGGTTTGGCGCATAGCAAATGTGATGCCGATATTTAAAAAAGGGTCAAAAAGTGATCGTGAAAACTATAGGCCGGTAAGTTTTACCTTTTTTGTAGTCAAATTTTTATAAGGCTTTCTGAGAGAGGCTACACTGGAGTATCTTACTGAAAATAAGGGGGACATGTATGAACGGGATTATGGCAGAAGTCTGGCGTATTTTCAGCCCGGTGTTCAGACGCAGCCCCGTTCGCATTAGTGAAAATCCTCCCAAATGCCATTATCAGGCGCACTACAGAGCCAAGCGGCACTTTGTAATGCGCCTGATTTCGGGGGGCATGCAGGAGGCAGGGTGCACTAGAACCGTAGCGAAGCTATAAATTTATAGCTTCGCTATGGCAATTCTAGCCGCATTACTGCTGGAACAGGTATACCACTTTCAAAGTGGTTTACCTGAGCCAGAAATGTTGTAACAAGTGCTAGATTGGGCCTGATTAACGACCCGCTGTAGAGCGGATTCATAAATCAGGTGTATTCTGTGCTATTATAATGTACATGAAATTTGGTATTTAAATGTCAAATTTCATACATGTGGCCCTAAATGTATAAATCTGTTCCAGCATGGGTTCATGAAGGATCGGACCGGTCAAACTAATCTCATCAGCTTCTATGAGGTTAGTTTTAGACTGGATCGGGGTGAGTAGAGATGGGCGAATTGATTCTAACGAAATGAAATTCGTTTAGAATTTCAGGAAAACTTCGGTTCGGAACGAAGTCGAAGTTTGGGGTACTTCGCGTGAACGAAGTGTGCTTTTGATTGATAAAATGGCTCCGAGCACATGGCGTTACATGGGGCAAAGCACTCTGGGAGGAAGAAGGGCATAGCCTGCATGACATGTGCAGAGATGAAACCAATCAGAGACCGGCGGGATTCTGTGACGTCACGCCTATATTAAGTCGGGCGCAACGCTGGGAGCTCATACCGCTCTCACTGTACTGAGTAGGGAAGGTGCTGCCGCGGCTGCTTATGATAGCTGATACTAAAGAAGTCATTTTTATACAGCGATTTTTGTGGGGTGTCTCAGCTTGTCTCAGAGACTGCTTCTCTTAACGTTCTAGTTCTGATTTTGTGGGGTATTGGATCTGAAGTTCATGTGTGTGTCCAGTGCATGCTGCATATACATTTTTAATGTTATCTGCTCACAGCACATTGAATATCCAAGGGGTGATCTAAGCCTGTGTCCTGTTGATTCATTTAAAGAAACAGCATTTTTACAATACAAATACCACTTAATTTTTGGCATGCTCAATTCTTTTGCGCAATTTACTCCAGGGGTTAATTAAGACGTTGTTCTGCTGCTGTGGTGACTAAAGAAACCGTATTTTTCACCGGCAAAAAGACATTTTTTCCTGTGCATAATTCACAAGCATAGGTTAATTACAAATTTTTTCTCTGTTGTGTAGCGTAAAATACACACCACCATTGTAACACGCTACAAAGTGGTAGTTTTTTGGCTGCTCAATTCTTTTGTGCAATTTTACATCCAGGGTTAATTAAGCGTTGTTCTGCTGCTGTGGTGGACTAAAGAAACGTTTATTTTCACCGCCAAAAAATTAATTTTTCCTGTAGCATAATTCACAAGCGAAGGTTAATTACAAGTTTTCCTCTGGTTGTGTAGCGTAAAAAAACACGCATTGTAACACGCTACAAAGCTCGTAGTTTTTGGTTGCTCAATTCTTTTGCGCAATTTACATCCAGGGGTTAATTAAGCGTTGTTCTGCTGTTGTGGTGACTAAAAAAAAACGTTTATTTCACCGCCAAAAAATACATTTTTCCTGTAGCATAATTCACAAGCGAAGGTTAATTACAAGTTTTCCTCTTGTTGTGTAGCGTAAAATACACGCCATTGTAACACGATACAAAGCTCGTAGTTTTTGGTTGCTCAATTCTTTTGCGCAATTTACATCCAGTAGTTAATTAAGCGTTGTTCTGCTGCTGTGGTGACTAAAAGAAACCTTATTTTTCACCGGCAAAAAATACATTTTTCCTGTAGCCTAATTCACAAGCGAAGGTTAATTACAAGCTTTTCTCTTGCTGTGTTGCATAAAATACACACCATTGTAGCACGCTACAAAGCTGGTAGTTTTTGGCTGCTCAATTCTTTTGCGCAATTTACATCCAGGGGTTAATTAAGCGTTGTTCTGCTGCTGTGGTGACTAAAAGAAACTGTTTATTTCACCGCGAAAAAATTTTTTTTTCCTGTAGCATAATTCACAAGCGAAGGTTAATTACAAGTTTTCCTCTTGTTGTGTAGCGTAAAAAAACACGCCATTGTAACATGCTACAAAGCTCGTAGTTTTTGGTTGCTCAATTCTTTTGCGCAATTTACATCCAGAGGTTAATTAAGGTTGTTCTGCTTTTGGGGTGACTAAAATAAAACCGTCTTTTTCACGCCAAAAAAAAAAACATTTTTCCGTAGCATAATTCACAAGCGAAGGGGAAAATTAAAAATTTTTTTCTCTTGTTGTGTAGCTTTAAAAATACAACCATTGTAAACGCTACAAAGCTGGTGTTTTTGGCTGCTAAATTCTTTTGCGAATTTTTAATAAAAAAATTTTAACTAAGTGTTTTTTCTGCAGTTGTACTCACTAAAAGAAAGTTCTTTTTCACCGCCAAAGAAGCAATTTTGCCTGCGCAAATTCATATCCGAAGGTTTAAATTAAGCGTTTGTGTTTTTTACTTTTCAGTAAATACACCAGAGTTTTTAAACGGACATAAAGTAAAATTTTTCCCTGCCCATTTGTGGGCGAAAATTTATATCCAAGGGGTTACCCATGTTTGTTACGGGGTTTTTTTTGGAGTCAAATACTGGGTGTTTATTTATCATTACAGATATTTCTCAAACAGGTCTGTCATTTTGAACAACAGTAGTCGACAGAGAGGGGGCAGGCTTTCACCTGCGAGTGGCAGAGGCACAAAACATTCCTGGAGCAGGCCCAGGGCGAGCACAGCAAGGGGAGTCGCAGCAGGGGCACTCGGTGAGGCAAACAACTCCCGCTGCTTAGGCCGTGTGTTGTTCGCAACCCCAAGGTTCTTAAATTGGTTGACTAGGTCATACTTCTCCCAGAGACATCTGACAACCCCGGGCAAGAGGGGGGGAACGTCAGCCCAACCCCCTTAGTTGGCAGGACCCGGGAGGGGTCAGGGCCTCACCTGTCCTCAACCGCCTCTGTCCCACCCGGTTTCCCCTCACCCAAAAGGATCTACTTGTGGTCTGGGCTCAGCGCCACTAATAGCGGGATGAACAATTTGGGAGGGCAGTCAGCAGCTACTTGGCAGGAAGAAATGGGTCAATACCCCCTGCTTTTGCAGTAGGCGGCAAAGTATAGAGTGGGAGTGGCATGGGAGGTCTGTTGTGAAGGTCAGCCTCTGCTCCCAAACGGTGTGAGGACAGCAGTGACGATAAAACACAAATGATGTGATGTAACGGGCCCACTTGGGAGCGGGTGAAGCAGGGCTTTTATCATCGTGGAGAAGGGGTTTCAGCTTGCCGTAGGGGCGGCGAGCCAGCAAGTGGGTTGTGTGGCTGTGAGACAGGATAGCAGCAGTGTGAGTGGGAGCCAACGGCCACGGGGTAAAAAACCCGCTTCCCCGGTCCAAGTAAGTAGCGGCACGGGGCTCAGCGAGGCAGCGGCGGAGTTTTTGTCACTCAGTGGGAGTGTTGGCGGAAAATCAGCTTCTCGGTGGTGTAGCAGTTCTTTGCTAAGGCACGGAGGAGGGGCCCAAAAATGGGTATTGTAGAAACGTGGGGAAAAAGTGAAGCATGGCAGGGAGCTAACGTTGGCACCCGGCCTGCTCAACACATGGGAGCGTCCCATCCCGGGGCCCCGGGAGAAACGTGGCTCAGAGTGGTTTGGTCCATCCCGCCGCCCGCAAAGCAGCAGCAGCGCCCCGTGGCAGTTGCCCTTTCAGCCAGTCAAGGCTCCCAACCTCTAGAAGGGAGTGTTTCTTTTGACTCATCTCCTGGGCCAGTGCTCCTGCTCCTCGCTATCATGATGCCGCAGTCGTTCACGAGGGGATTGAAAAGAGCACAATTTGCTCCCCAACCCTCCTAAGGTGCAGAAGCTGACCCTGCTCTGTCCAAAATTGTTGGTATGCAGTCCCTCCTTTCCCAAAAAGGTGGATCTGCACCCTTCAGGAAAATAATGGCTTGTGCCGAGCTGAGATGGAGAGTTCCAAGCCGTAATTTTTTTTCCCAAAAAAAGGGCAGTACCAGACTTCATAAAATATATAGAACAGAAGGTGGGCCAGTCCTTGAGCTTATCGGTTTGTTCCAAGGTGCATGGCAGCGCGGACGTCTGGAGCTGTAATTACGCTCAGGGCCAATACACGTCCTTTACGGCCCACTGGGTGAATGTGCTTCCTGCCCAGGCACACCAACAACTTGGACAGGAGATGCCGCTTTCTCCTCCACATTGTCAAACTGCGGCTCCTGCACCAATGTCCCCCCCTCCTCCTCCTCCACCACCACCACCATCTCAGCCTCCACAAGTACTGCTCCATCATACCACATTTGTAGGGCACAGCGGTGTCACGCAGTTTTACACCTGGCTTGCCTCGGCAAACGAAGTCACACAGGGGAGGAACTGCTCCGCATCATGCAGCAAGAAATTGATGTGTGGCTTTCTCCGCGCCAACTGCAAATCGGAACCATGGTGATGAACAATGGGAGGAACATGGTGTCCGGCTGCACCGAGGAGGGATGGTCCATGAAACCCTGCATGGCACACGGTGTTCAATCGGGTTTGTGTGAAAAGGGGTTCCTGAAGTCTTCCACCAATCTTCAGAAGATTCTGAAAATGGCCAGGAAACTGTGCATGCACTTCATCCATTCCTACAAAGCCAGGAACACCTTCCTCGAGTTGCAGCGGCAGAACGGTCTCCCCCCATACACACTCTGATATGCGATGTTTCCACCCGTTGGAATTCCAGCCTGCACATGTTGGACCGACTGTATGAACAGAGAAAGGCCATTAACGATTTTTTGAAGATCCAGGCGGGCAGGAGTACTCCCCTGTGTAACCATGATGTCAGCCCGTGGCAGCTCATGGTGACACCTGCCGTTTGTTGAGGCCATTCGAGGAGGCCACGTTATTTGTCAGTCGCCAGGACTACGGGATAAATTAACTTTCATTCCACTGCTTCATGTCCTGGAACAGATGCTGAAAAATCTGTCTGGGCAGGGGACTGGAGACCGTGGGGACTATATCTCGGGCCACATGAGTGGTGGGGACTGAAATGGAGGAGGAGGAGGACATTGGAGCAGAAGCATTGTCTGGCAAAAATGAGTGGATTTTCTACCCAAGTGACCAAGAAAAGGGGAGCAGGAGCAGCTGGAGTAGGTAGATGGAGATGAGGAAGACGAGGCAGATGACCCCAAGCACCATGGCAGTATACAGTGGAGATGGAGGCAGGGAGCCCCCGGAGTTATTGTGCAGGATGGCCTGCAGCATGCTGATTTGCCTGGCTAGTGACAGCTGAATAGTCAGCATCCGGCAGAGGGATGACTTCTGGCTTCCCTCCTGTATGGCATCGTCCCTCCTCTGACAGGTCTGACCGGGGGGTTCTTCAGCGCTCACGTACTACTGCCGCGGCTGCTGGGGTAGGTCGGGGTTGGAGCAGTACCAGCTCCATCAGCAGCAACCTAAGTCTGGAGTCATGAAGAGCAGCTTCCTTCACCCGCTAGTGAGGAGGGGCAGTCGGCCAGCAGCAGGAACTGGAGCAGACCCTGAACCAGACAGGTGGTGGCCTACTTGGACAGGACTCTGCCACCCCAGTTAGAAGATCCATGGACTACTTGGCAGCCAAACTGGATGTTTTGGCCGCAACTTGCCGAGTTTTTCAGTGGAGAAGCTGTTTCCCGCCCGGCCAGTAGTGTGGCATCAGAGCAGGTGTTCAGTGCGGCGGGGGCCATCGTTACCCAAGGAGAACCCGCTTGTCCACGGGAAATGTGGAACGGACTGACCTTTGTCAAGATAAATCAGGCGTGGATCGGCCAGGATTTCCACACACCAATGCCTTAGGGCGTCAGACTACATCAGCCATGACGCCATCACCCAAACTGTGAGAAATGAGTCTGGGTCTCAAATTATCTGCCTCAGCCACTATTCTGATGCCGCCCCCCCTGATGCCACATATCTGCTGACAGTTTCTCCCATCTGCCACCAAACATCTTTAACAGGGACTTGTATTGCCACCCACCTCCACACTCTGTCATTGTGGCCACTTTATGACCTCATGCGCTGCTGCTGTTGCTGGTGCCGTGACATCCACACTGTGTCATTGTGCCAAATCTCTGACCTCATGCGGTTGCTCCTGCCGCCGTCACCTCCACTCTCTTGTCATTGTGCCACTCTGTGGCCTACTCCAGTTTTTGCCACCTCCAGAATGTCATTGTGCCACTGTCTGACCTCATGCTTGCTGCCGCCCGTCACCTCCACTCTCTGTCATTGTGCCACTCTGTGGCCTACTACTGTTTTGCCACTCCAGAATGTTATTGTGCCACTCTTGACCTCATGCTGCTGCCTCCGTCACTCCCCTCTCTGTCATTTTTAAACTCTGTGGCCTATTTACTGTTTTCCACCTCCAAATGCCCTTTGTCCCCACTTTTGGGACCTTTTTTCTGCTGTGCCTGTCCCTTCCACTGTGGATTGGGGCCACTTTTTTTGCCCCCCCAAGGGGCTTGTCCCCTGGGCTGTTTTGCGTGCCTCACCTTGTCATTTTTGACTCTGGGGCCCTCTCCTTTTTTTCCACCCCCGGGTCATTGTGCCACTGTCGGGGCCCTCATGCTCTGCCCCGTCCACCTCCACCTTGTCATTGTCCCAAACTTTTTGGGGGCCTTTAACTCCGGGTTTTGCCACCCCAAAATTTCCCTTTGTGCCACTGTCTGACCTCATGCTCTGCTGCCGTAAACCTCCACCTCTGTCATTGTGCACTCTGGGGCCCTACTCCGTTTTTGCCCCTCCGAATGTCTTTTGGCCCAAATGTTAAACCTCATGTGCTGCCACCGTCACCCCACTTCTTTATTGTCCCCTCTGTGGCCTACTACTTTTTGCCACCCCCAAAGAATGTCATTGTGCCACTTTGACCCCCATCTGCTGTCCGTAACCCCCACTCTCTTCTTTGGGCCCACTTTTTTCCCTTTATTTATGTTTTTGCCCCCTCCAGAATGTCATTGTGCCACTTTTGACCCTTGCTGCTGCCTCCCGCCCCCTTTCCACTTTTGTCATTGTGCCACTCGGGGGCCCCCAAAATCCCGGGTTTTGGGCCTCTCCAGAATGTCATTGTCCCAAATTTTTGACCTCATGCTGTGCTCCCGTAAACCTCCACACTGTGTCTTTGGGGCCACTTGGGGCCCTTTGTCCTGTTTTTGCCACCTCCAGAATGTAATTGTGCCACTGCCTGACCTCTTGTTTTTTTTTCCTGTTTCCCGTCCCCCCACACTGTGTCATTTTTGGAAACTGTCTGACCTCTTGTGCTGCTACCGTAAAACCAAAAATCTCTGTCATTGTCCCAATCTGGGGGCCTACTATGTTTTTGCCCCCTTTCCAAAGAATGTTCTTGTCCCACTCCTGCCCTTAATTGCTGTGCCCCCCGCCCACCTCCCTTTTTTGTCATTGTGCCACTTGTGGCCAAATACTGTTTTGCCCCCTCCAGAATTTAAATTGTCCCCACTTTTTGACCTAATGCTGTTGCTGCCGTGATCTCCATCTCTGTCATTGTGCCATGTCTGACCTCATGCTGCTGCCCCCAAACTCTCTTTTTCATTGTGCCACTCTGTGGCCCTTTATTTTTTACTTTTTTCCCACCTCCAGAAAAAAATCATTTGCCACTGTTGATTTAATGTTTACCACCGTAAACCCCCAAACTCTCTGTCATTGGGGCAACTCTGGGGCCCTTTACTACTGTTTTTGCCACCCCCAAATGTCATTGTGCCACTGTCTGACCTCATGTTGCTGCCACCGTCACCTCCACTTTTGTCATTGTTCCCTCTGGGGCCCTTTACTCCTGTTTTGCCCCCTTCCAAAATGTCAGTGTGCCACTGTCTGCCCTCATCTGCTGTTGCCTTTGCCCTACACACTTGCCCATTGTCCCAAAGTCGGGACCTATGTGCTCTGGGGCCCTGTCCCGTGACCTCACACTCTGTCTTTGTCCACTCTGTGGCCTACTACTGTTTTGCCACCTCCAGAATGTCATTTTTGCCACTGTTGCCCTCATGCTGTGCCTCCAATCTCTGTCTTTGTCCCAAACTCTGGGGGCTATTTACTTTTTTGAAACCCTCCAAAATGTAAATTGTGCCACTCTTGACCTCATGCTGCTGCCGCCATCACCCCCAAATCTCTGTCATTGTGCCACTTTTGTGGCCTACTCAGTTTTTTCCCACCCCAGAATGTCATTGTGCCACTGTTAAACCAAATGCTGCTGAAATTTTCACCTCCACTCTTGTCTTTTTTCCCCACTCTGGGGCCCAAACTACTTTTTGCCCCCTTCCCAAAATTTGTCATTGTGCCACTGTCTGACCTCATGCTGGGGGCTGCCGTGCCTACACACTGTTTTTCATTGTGCCACTGTCTGCCCTTTCATGCTCTGCTGGGCTGCTGCCGTGACCTACACCCTTTTGCCCTTTGTGCCACTCTGTGGCCTACTCCTTTTTTGGCCCCCTTTCCAAAAAATAAAAATTGTGCCACTGTCTGACTATCCCTGCTGCCCCCGGGCCCCTTTTCCCATCTCTGTCATTGTCCCACTAGTGGATTTACTCCATTTTTTTTCCCACCTCCGAATGTATTTTTGCCACTGTCTGCCCTTTAATGTGTGCCCCCGTCCCCTTCCACTCTCTGTAAAATTGGGCCCCCTCTTTTGGGCCTATTACTGTTTTGCCACCTCCAGAATTTGGCATTTTTTGCCACTTTTTCTGACCTAAGCTGCTGCTACGCCCCACCTCCACTCTTTTGTTAATTGTCCCAAACTATGTGGCCTACTACTGTTTTTTAAAACCTCCCAGAATTTTCATTTGTGCCATCTCTGCCCCTATGCTGCTGCCTCCCGTCACCTCACTCTCTGTTTTGTGCCATTTTCTGGGGCCCCTACTACTTTTTTTGCCATCCCAGAATTTAAAATTTGGGGAAACTGTTTGGACCTCATGCTGCTGCTGCCTTGCCCCTCCACCGTTTTTCATTGTGCCACTCTGTGGGCCTGCCTCCTTTTTTTGCCACCTCCAAAATGCCCATTTGCCACTGCCTGACCTCATGCTGTGTGCCGTCCCCTCCACACTGTGCTTTTGTCCCAAACTCTCTGCCCTCATGCTGCTGCTGCTGGACCTAACTCTCTGTCATTGTCCCAAACTCTGTGGTCTCCCTTACTTTTTTCCCAACCCCAGAATGTCATTGTCCCACTGTCCTAAACCTCATGCTCCCCTCCCGCCATAAACCCCCAAATCTCTTTTTCATTGTGCCACTCTGTGGCCTATATGTTTTTTCCCCCCTCCAGAATGGAAATTGTCCCAAACTGTTGCCCTTTCATGCTGCTCCCTCCCGTCACCTCCACTCTCTGTCATTGTGCCACCCCTGGGGCCTTAAAATGTTTTTGCCACCTCCAGAATGTCTTTTGTGCCACCTTTTGCCCTTCATGCTGCGCCGCCGTCCCCTCCATCCCCTGTCTTTTGTGAAAACTCTGGGGCCCTTTACTACTTTTTTTGCCCCCTCCAATTGTCATTGTGCCACTGTTTGCCTCATGCTGCTGCTTTTCCCCCTTTTTTTGACCCCACTTCCCCCGGGGGGGTTTTCATTGTGTCCCACGGGGGGTTTTCGGGGACCCTTCCCCATGCCTTGCTGCTCCTCCCCGCCACTCGGGGCCTATACTGTTTTCTGCCTCAGAATGTCATTGTGCCACTCTCTGACCTCATGCGTGCCGCCATCACCTACTCTCTGTCATTGTCCTCTGTGGCCTACTCCAGTTTTTGCCACCTCCAGAATGTCATTGTGCCACTCTCTGACCTCATGCTGCTGCCGCCATCACCTCTACTCTTGTCATTGTCCCACTCTGTGGCTACTCCAGTTTTTCCACCTCCAGAATGTCATTGTGCCACTCGGGACCTCAAGCTGCTCCACCGTCACCTCCACTCTCTGTCATTTTTTCCACTCTGTGGCCTACTACTTTTTTGCCACCTCCAGAATGTCATTATGCCACTGTCTGTCCTCATGCTGCTGTTCCCAATGACCTACACACTGTGTCATTTTTCCACTGTCTGACCTCATGCTGCTGCTGTGGCTGCTGCCGTGACCTACACACTCTGTCATTGTGCCACTGTCTGACCTCATGCTGCTGCTGTGGCTGCTGCCGTGACCTACACACTGTGTCATTGTGCCACTCTGTGGCCTACTCATGTTTTTGCCACCTCCAAAATGTTATTTTGCCACTGTCTGACCTCATGCTGCTGTGGCTGCGCCGTCGCCTCACACTCTGTCACTGATGTTGCCACCTGAGCCCTCAGCTTGTTTTTTTCCGCTGTCGCTGCATGACTTTATCAGGTTACTTTCCCCGCTTCATTTTTTTTGGTCAGTTTTGCCCTCTTAAGTGCCAGGGAATTTTAGAGTGAAGCGATTCTAAGAGCGGCGGCAGTCATCTGCGTGTCATACTTAAAATACAACATTGTATGAAGACCAAACAAAGCTCGCTCTGCATATTTAAGCATGGAAACAACGTTCTAAAAGCACCCTGCAGGCTCTGTGCACCCTGGAAATAGCTGTTTTTTAACGCGACTCGTCCTGAAGTCATTCGGTCCGTATTTATTTTTGTCGGGAATTTCTGCGAATTCACCGAACCGAATTTTTGAGAAATTCGCCCATCTCTAGGGGTGAAGCATTGGATTTCATATATCTAGAGCATATCTTAAGCATTTATTATGATGTTATGCCAAATAAAAGGTTGGTAAGTAAAATGAGAATGCTTGGACTGGGGGAAAATGTGCGCAGGTGGGTAAGTAAGTGGCTCAGTGATAGAAAACAAAGGGTGGTGATGGTACATACCCGGACTGGATCCCTGTTACTATTGGGGTACCACAGGGGTCAGTATTGAGCCCTATTCTCTTTATTATATTTATTAATGACCTTACACAAGGATTGCACAGTGGAATATTAATCTTTGCAGATAATGCTAAGCTGTGTAAAGTCATTAACACAATAGAGGATAATGTGTTATTGCAAAGGGATCTGGATAAGTTGGAGGCCTGGGCAGAGAAGTGGCAGATGATGTTTAGCATGGATAAATGAAAGGTTATGCACATGGGAAGGAAAAGCCTGTTCCATATTACTTGTTAAGCGGAAAAACTATGGGTAAAAGTGACATGGAGAAGGACTTGGAATCCTAGTGGACAGTGAACTTAATTGTAACACCCACTGTCAGGCAGCAGGTGCCAAATCAAATAGGATAATGGGGTCTATTAAAAGGGGCTGTATTAGATGCACCCAATGAAAATATTGTTCTCCCATTACACATATCACTGGTCATACCACATATTAAATACTATGGACAGTTTTGGGCGCCGATTCACAGAAAGTTGAAAAAACTGACTCTTTGAATGACTCTTCGAATGACTCTTCTGGCTGAAAACTGCAGATTTGAGCATTAAATACACGAAAACTCCAGCATCTTACAAAATAAGGGACACAGCACTGGAAACAGCATGTCTGACACTACCCTTTTGTGTCCTCAGCCAGGTGGGCATAAACTATGTGACAGATTCTCTTTAAGGGGCGTGTTGCGCCACATTCATAAAATTAGACACATTGGATAGACAGAACGTGACACAAAAGTGTCATACTAATCCATGCTAAGAGGGGAGGCCTAGAGCAAATTTGACTGACTCTAATGCCTAATTGGCTCTTGTGATGTGAAGCAATAGATCTGCCTTGTAATAGTAATAGGAGAAACCATTTATGTGTATTTCCAATTCAAAATTAATTATATCAGTTATAGAATTTAGTTCATATTTTTATATTTTTAGTTTTTTCTAAGTAAAAGTCAACAAAATATATATTTTTATACTTTTAGACTGTTAGGCCGTGTTCACACGGCTTATTCCCGACGGGTTTGTGAGCCGTATTGAGCTCACAAATCGCGTGAATAAGGGGCGGGACGGGGGCGGGGCCGTGCGCGGCGGGGGCGCCGCTCCGGCACCCCTTTGACAATGCATTGTTTACGGCGCGTCCGCGCCGTAAATAATGTGCATGTCACTTTTCCCCCGCGGCGGATTTGCCGAGCGGGGAGGAGCGACGGATTCCACTTTCTCTATGAGAGCAGTGGATTACCGTAATGACAGGGACGGATTGGCGCCGTACTGAAGCGCAAATCCGGCGCGGAATACGGCGCCAATCCGTCCCCAAATAAGCCGTGTGAACGAGGCCTAAGTTAATTTTTGTTCCTTCAAATGTAGGTGAATGGGTCAGTGGGTCAGGATTTTGCATGCTGTATAAACTTTTTATCAACATTTTTTTATTTTAATTTGTATATATTTTGTTTTTCCCAAATTAAATTAAACGAATTATAGATAACGATCACTGTTGAAATTAAATTTTTCTGCTCTCAGTCTATATTCTACACACAGCAGTAACCAGCTCCCGAGGTCTTGCTGGGACTTGAGGTTTGTCAAGCAACATCACTACGATACTTTATATTCACAAGATAATATTTCATTTTATTCCTTGCCTGCTGTGATGTCTCTGTAATCTCTGATACTACTACGATAGCTTCGTAACTACCCAACTGAGAACGGAATTTATGGTAGATGCTGTATTGGTTTTAGAATTTTATATTATATAGTTTTATATTAATTGTATATTCTATAATTTTTTTAAATTTTATAAAGTTTTATAATTAACATTAGTTTATATCACTTTCATGGTATTAGTTGGGAAAGAATTTGTATTTTTTGTCTATAGACAATAAGAGTTTATTTAGCATGGTCCCAGACGTTTCTCAGGGAATTCTGTTTCCGTCTTTTCTGACGCATGGTACATGGCACTTACGATGCGCCACATACAGTATATGAACTGCCGTGCAACACTTTCAAACATACTATAAGATGCTACACTAATCTAACGAGACGTCTGACTGTCAAGACAATGCCAGTTTTCATACTTGCCCCCCTATGTAACACATACATGCCAACTCTCCCGCTTTTGGCGGGGGGTCCCGCTAATTGGGGTCCCCCCCGCCCTCCCGGCAGAGTTGGCATTCCTCCCGCCAAAGTTGGCATTCCTCCCGCAGCCAACAGGCGGCGGGGGTTCTTTAAATTACCGCGGCGCAAGAGTAGCGCTGGTGCGCTACTCTTGCACCGCCGGGCCGCTGCTACAGGCTGCCCGGAGTCTCGCTGTGCAGGGAGGAGGCAGGAGGGATCGTTCCCCTTCTCCCCCTGTATGTACCCGGCCGGTGTGCGCCGTACATACAGGTCAGTGGCGCAGGGGGAGTGACGCGCCTCTGCACTCACTTCCCCTTTGGCGCTGAGGAGATCGGAGATGTCCGGAGCTGAAAAGCCTGGGGGAGGTAAGTGGTTTTATTTTTTTATTTTTTTTTACTACATGGGGGGCTCCACCCGGGGTACAATGGGGGGGGGGCAACTACCTCCTGGCTTCTAAAAGGGGGGAACTACCTACCTGGCACAAAGGGGGCAACTACCTACCTGGCTTCTAAAGGGGGAAAAACCTACTGGCTACTAATGGGGGAACTACCTACCTGGCTACTAAAGGGGGGGCAACTAACCCCGGGAAGGGGGGGGGAATAATGGTTTTAAAAGGGATATGGTACTAAAGGGGAATATAAAAAAACTCCTAAAGGGGGGGAACTACCTACCTGGGTTCTAAAGGGGGGAACTACCTACCTGGCTACTAAAGGGGGCAACTAACTGGCTACTAAAGGGGGCAACTACCTACCTGGGTTCTAAAAGGGGGAACTACTCGGGTTCTGCAAATACCTACCCTGGTACTAAAGGGGGCAACTCCGGCTTTCTTAAAGGGTTTGCAATATTTTTTAGCTACATGGGGCCATACCTGGCTACAAAGGGGGCCAACTACCTGGCTACAAAGGGGGCAACTACCCGGCTACAAAAGGGGGCAACTACCCGGCTACAAGGGGGGCAAACTACCTGGCTACAAGGGGGCAACTACTGGCTACAAGGGGGCATCTACCTGCCTGTAAGGGGCACTACCTGGTTATGGGGGGCTACAACATGGCTATAAGTGCAACTAACAGGCTTTCTTCCAAAGCCATTATGCAGTTAGGCGGAGTGGGTGTGGCTTTTTAAGGGGCGTGTCACACCAAAAAGATGGGAGTGTCCATGCAAATTTTTGGCGCCGCGCGCTACGTGCGCCGCCCTCTTTAATCTCCCGCTTTTCCATTTTCAAAAGTTGTAACAGGCTCAGCCCGGAATAGGAGAGCTGATGTCAGGAGTAGTCAGGGACGCACCCAAAGAAACGGACAAGTGAGGCTCTGACACTCGCCCCAACCTCTGGCCCTGCCTTTTGGGGAACCCGACTCCTTAACAGGCCGGCCCCAACCAGAAGACTGACACTGCACGGAGCTAAGTGTACACAGACAGAGACAAACAGACACAAAACACAAAAGAGTAGTCAGACGGTCCAAGTCAAAAACCAGACGGGCAGCGCGGTACCAAATCGTAAGACAAAGAGAAACCAGGAACACGAGCAGAGGTCAAAAGGCCCAGAAGATCCAAAAGGTGAAGCCTAACTACAGGTAAAGAATCGCTATAGTAGGCACCGGACGACGGAAGTGGTGGCTATAAATAGGGAAAGGGAGGAAGCAGAGCAGAAGGGATAAGAAGCAGAAGCTGTCAATCACCAGAGAATCAATTAACCCCTAGGAGTGCTGGAGGATTCCTGGCCAAGGCGTTGGCCAGAAATCAATAAAGATCCAGGACTAAGAGCAGTGTTCACACACAGGAAAGCCAAGCCGCAGTTATGGTCGCAGCGGCCGTGGCCGGCGACCGGGGCCAGATGGCGCGAACATGACAGCTGAAATGTCAGTCACTGCTGTAGAACCACCCATAGTCTGAACGGGAAATGGGAGCCTGAAACTGGCTGTGGCTCTGTGAAACAGCATGATGTGGACACTTTTTTAACTTTTCAGTCTCTGTTTTCCCAATCTATACTACAATTAAAATAACACAGTTGTCACAGTAAACCTAAAAAATTTTTGGCTTTATTGAGGTCTGTGTTTTTAAATAGAAATATTTGTAATTGAATATTTAGTTAGGTATATAGCACCAATCAACTTCTCGCCAGCAGTGGTGGACACAAATGGCCACTTTGAAAGGGTAATTGCATGGACTGTTGATTTCTTTATATGTTGTTTTTTTCTCTTCAACCACTCTAAACCACCAGATTTCACCATGCAACAAACATATTGCTCATCAGTACAAACTGTCTGCTGTCTTTATTTTTTCTCCCAGTTCCAGCTGCAAAGGGATCTCTTTATTGCGACCAACCTTTTTTTTACTGCCTCCTTTATCTTTCTTACTGCCTTACAAAGAAACCATGCAAGTTTGGTTGAGATTTGATGAATGTCTTCTCCTCTCTCCCGTAAATGTGTGGTCTGGAACTCTGCAGCACTTCAAAACATGATTTGATTCTCATAAATTCTCTCAACCTGCTAGTTCTCAGAGAATCATGACTGCAATGGTGCTTAATTCCTATACTGCTCTAAGTTATGGAGGTTTACCATTTTACAGACCTAAGACTATATGCATGGTGGCATATTCAGTTCCCCACATTGAATTCTGAAGATTATTCTTCCCAAACCTTCACTCACATTCTCTTTCTTTGAGGTCTACACTCTATTGTTCCTGAGATTAGCAGTTGTCTATGAACCCCATCTCCCCTCCCCAGGAACACCCTGCTAGTTTTTAGGTTAGCCTACTGCCAGGCTTCCCCATATCCTTTCTAATTAGATATATTAGGGACATCATCAACATCCACATTGATAGCCTTACCTCCCCATGTGCCTCTCAGTATCCATCTTAAACCTTCTCCCTTGCCCTCTCACAAGTTACCGATTATTCCAGGATGGTTCTGCTCAGTTTCTAACTTTATCACCTCTCGTGTCTAGCTCTCTGATTACAACCTTTTCTCCTTCACAATTAAAAATGATCTGTCTCTTTGAGATACTTCTGCCTTTCACTCAAACAGACACCTTCACACATGCACCAAAGCTCCTGACACAGATGGAGGCTACCTTGGCACGTGCTCAAACTCATTTTCTCTAGCGGTGCTCTAGGTGCTTGATGTCTGTGGAGAAAATCGAACATGGTAGCAGATTTGGTTCATGACAAATGTATCCAATTAGCTTGAGACACTCCCTTTGCCCTGCCAAACAAGCCTATTTCACCTTCCCGACCTCCATGTTATCTAATAAGCCAAAACAACTTGTTACGTCAAGGGAGGTACAGTGAGCCCTGACTGGAACCCAGCCCACTGTCCCTACCTACTTGACGTGCTGCCCTAGACGGCAGACGTCAACTTGACGACAGTCCCTGTGCTGCTAGAGTGCTGGGGCTGTCAGGAGGTAGAATAGTCAGACAGTCCGAGTCAAAAGCCAATCAGGAACGCCAAGCCACAAAACGGAACCAGAGAGAAAACGTATACCAGCCGAAGTCAAACCGAACGGGAGCGAGGTACAAAATCAGAGCGCAAGACAGGGTCAGGAAAACAAGCAGAGGTCTGGTACACGGATAAGCAAAACAAAAAACAATAGCACAGGTAATAGGCAGCCAGGAGAATATCACAGGTGCAGCACTCAGCCTGCAAGGAGTTTAAATGTGATTCCCGGATACCGCCCCTGCAGCTGATTAGAGCGGCCTCCGAGTCCTCCCATTGGCTGGTGCAACACGCCCCCTGTCCAGAGTGGCTGGGCCTCTATCACTCACAGTGCTGCCAGCAGACTGTCTATCCGGGTGGGGTCGCAAATCAGCTGCTGCAGGCTGTTGCTCCCTGCAGACTGAACGCCGCCTAGCCCTGACACAACTCTTTGACAATATCTCCTCCTTCTTCAGGCCTAAAGTGCAGTCCAATAGCACAATCCTCTGCGTTGAAGACATGGCCACCTATATCAAAATGATTAGGTTTAAACATGTAGTGAAAGGTAAATGAAGACTATTACCAAATACATTGCTTTTTATTTTGCTTTGTTCAGGAGAGAAAAAGATTTTATCTGTTGCTAGTGTACACAAGTTTCTCTTGGTTCTCTATCACCACTCTTTGCGCTCTCTTTTTTCCCATTGCTTCGAGCTGCCATTTGATCATGTTGAGTCACTCCCTGCTAAGGGTTATCTCTAGCACAGGAGCTTGTTTACCTAAGTTAATGACAACTTTTAACCCTTAGAGTTCTGTAACCTTGCACACTGCTAATTATAAACCTTTAGCACTCATGTCATTGTAAAAGGAATAGCTAGGAATAGCAGAACTGATATGCCAATCATTGCTATAGAACCACCCACAGCCCGACCAGGAAGTGAAGGTCTGCAGCTGACTGTGGCTCTGTAAAACTGTATGGTGAGACAACCCCTTTAAAATCGATTTCTGGCAAGAAATGATATCCCAGCCTACAAGTAACATTGGTTCCCTTCCCTCCCACATTTCCTTCAATTTATTCTCATTATTTGACCAAGCTACAAAAGAAGAAACCTTTCTGGGCTCTCTCTCTCTCTCTCTCTCTCTCTCTCTCTCTCTCTCTCTCTCTCCTTCTTGCACTACCACCTAGATTAGTGACCCTATTCCCTCAAATATTTTTCTGTCTCTCTCTGCGGTCTTCAAATCTCAGGGAAAGTGCGTCCAGAAGCAGGAGAAGACAGAGTAGTGCTCCAATCGAGGAGAAAACAGGACAGGGCCATGGTGAGTATAAGCACAGTGGAGCGAGCACCGGGGGTAGCTGTGGGCCCGGCCCCAGAGTCACCACCGCAGCACGCAGCGTGGCAACCAATGTACCATTTTCCATTAGATTGCACGTTGCAACGAATATGTCTGTACCTCCTGTTGTCATTACCAATATCTTTGTAAGTAAATAAAATATGATCATCAAACTCTTAGAACAGCTTCAACTTGTACTTTTTGGGTAAAATATTTTTTTTTACATATTTTTTCTTTTATTTTAGTCCAGAAGATACATAAAAGTTGGATTTGCATTTTGCAGTTTCCATCCAGGACCCAAATTGCTCATGTGATTTTGTGCCACAAATCTGAGCTGAGTTTGTTAAGGCGATATTATAGGGGTTTGTAAGAGCTCAACCACTTTGTGATGTGTTGACTCTTCTGTTATGAGACAATAGACAGTAGAAGACAAAATTAATAATTTATATTTCATAAAAAAAGTTTTTTTACCAAGCAGTAATATGTGCTGCATAGCTTGCTCACAGCTAACGGAGAGCCGACCGTGCATGAGAATGAGGAGGGTGGCGCTTGTGACCGTCCTTCCCATTCACTTTTTTGTGAGCAAATATAGCCGAGTGAGCATGCTCAGGTATTTTTCGGGACTGCCGTAGAAAAAAATGGAAGGAGCTAGCTGTGAGGTAAGTTGTAGGCCAAGGGATTAATGGCTTTTCCACTGGACACTGATAGGTTAAATTGATATCTACTTTAATGTCTACTAATGAACCAATGTGATCAGCACATCAAGAAACCTCATTATAGGAGAACATGGTGAGCATCCTTAGACTGTAATACTAATGTGTCACTATATGATCTGTGAATACATGATTCTGATTACAAGGTTGAATTTTTAAAGTATGGTATCATGTGCTGACTACATAAGAAAATTACATAGGGTGACATTCCTTGGGAATAAATGATTGGTCAAGGACACAACGGCATTCTGGGAAGGTAGAGAGACTGAAAGTAAAAATCAAAGGAAAGTTAACTTTAGGAGCTTTTCTTGGTGAGATTGCTTTTGTGTGGTCCCCATATCTTAAATGGGTGTTTCCAGCATAGACTTTGGTGATGTATTCTCGGAAACGGGCCCCCAGAATGGAGAGCCAGTAGCGCTTTCATATGACTCTGGGAGTCATATGAGTACATGTACTATTTGAGTACTGTGGGAGTAATGAGTACAGCTGTCCCTGGATAGGTTCAGATCCCACATCTGGGAACCATGCCTATTAGACCATATCCTATTGTTATTCCATGAAAGTCTATGGTGGGAACACCCCTTTAAAGTGAACCTGTTAGGAGATTGATGCCGATTGCAAACAGATATGTTTTACATTTCAAAATTTAGTTTAAAACTGAGCTTGGGCCAAGTTAAAAAGGGTTTCCTTAAAAAGGGTCCCGATGATTTATTTTCCTTGCCCTTTGGGTTTGGGTAAAAGGTTTTTTCCTATTTGTGCATATGGACATAGGTTAGCTTGGGGATCCTGACTAATGCTGCACTTCAGACTTGGGTCAATGTCACATTCAACCCAAGTCTATATAAAAACATTTGAAAAATTGACCTTAACTCTAAATTGAGGTTATAGTTTTTTATGGAGTCTTAGGGGCTAATTTACTGTTCTTCGACTGTCCCAATTCAGTGGCATTCCCAGGCCACCCTTGCTTTTGGTGCAACATCCTCTCCAACACTACTTTCGATTACCATATGGTAACTGGAAACAATATCCTATGTCACTTCTGGTTACTATAACATAGGTAACCCCTGTAATAAGGTAACTGGAAGTTATGTCAGACAGGACGTTGGGTGTCACACCAGAAATAGTAAATATAGTGATCAAAAGTCACTCTTAGTTCTCTTGCGAGATTCCCAATTTTTTGGAGATTATGTCACACCAGAAATGACACTGCATTAGGAGCACCAGTCTGGGAGAATTATGGAATGGCATGTCAACCCCTAAAAGTCCATAGAAACCCTAGTGTTATGTATAGAGTGACACTAGGATTGCAGATCTGAGGTGTCCCAAACCTGAAATTTTAGTTATACTAAACAGGGAGCAACATTGAATGCAAACAGTCTCCTCTGTGGTCAGGCTCTAGGAATAGAAGCTTCCTCTTGCCACCCAAAACATAGACAATTCTGTGGTAGGGTAGGACGATCAGAATGTTTAGTACTTTAGGTACCACATAGGACTCTGTGAGAACCTATAAATGGAACTTTGGGGGTACAGATATACAGATAAGTTTAACTGTTAAAAAAAAAATGAAAAAATATGTAAATTTTAAATATTAAGCTCCCAAACCCGGCACCCATACTCAGGGAAGTAGCTGTGGACACCACATAGGAATGTGTCCCAGTTGAAGGTGCCTGAGGATGGGCCAACAAGGCACTTTGTATTCTCCAGTGTTTTTAGATACAGAACGAGGTTGGAAAACAGAATATTTGCTTGGAAGAAGCCAAACCTGACTATGAAGATGATGAAAGCTGGCACTTCATGTCAGGTTAGCTGATTTATCATGCACAATGCAATCTTGTCACATTGGATTCAACTATTTTGTTAAAGCGGCAGGTAAACTAATTACTCAGTGTATACTGTATGCAAAGTAATATTTATAGAGATTGTAAAGACTGTAAACTGAGATAATACATCTGACATTTACCCATATTAACACTGTTTAGAATCTTCCCAATCCCCCGAGCAAACCCTAATTATTAATCTTGGAAGCAACAAGGTTAATTTCTCATGTGCCAAATTGCCCATCTTTCCTCGTTTCAGGAGATGATATATTGATTTGTAGTCAGCTCTGTATTTACTGTCTTCATTCTTTGCCTGAAGATTAATTAATCTGAACCTAGAATGTAGAATCAGGATGCAGAGGAGCTTTCTCTTTGCTAATAGCGCTCTCAGGATTTTCAATGAATGCGACTCCTGGGACAGTTTATTACCTGAACATTTGTCCTCAGCACTGACGAGTGAAATTTGGCAAGGACTTAAAGTGAAACTAAGGCCCAAAAATTCAAAGTACAAAACTTTATGAAAGACCTATACGACAATTGAAATTAGGCAAAGATTTAAAAGTGGAACTAAGACACGAAAATTCAAAGTGCAAAGACCTATTTGTTGGTACATTAAATGCATCATTCTTACATTTTTATACTTGGATTTAAAGGGTCATTCCCATCTCCTAACTTCTGGACTAAGAGAAAGGAATAAGTCAGCCGAAGAGAACACCAAACTTGGATATCATTGAAAAAACTCATGGCCTAGTCTCATTAATAAAAATATACAGGTGCTTCTCAATAAATTAGTATATCAGCCAAAACTTTTTTTTCAGTAATTCAATTCAAAAAGTGAAACTCACATATTATATAGAGTGAACTTTTTCAAGTGTTTATTTCTGTTAATCTTCATGATTATGGCTTACAGCCCAGAAAAACCCAAAATTCATTATCTCAGAAAATTAGAATATTATATAAGACCAATTGTAAAAAAATTTTAGAACACAGAAATGTTGGCCAAACAAAAAGTATGTACAGTAAATGCACTCAATACTTGGTCGGGGCTCCTTTTGCATGAATGACTGCATTAATGCGGCGTGGCATGGAGGCGATCAGCCACTGGCACTGCAGAGGTGTTATGGAAGCCCAGGGAGCCTTCAGCTCGTCTGCATTGTTGGGTCTTCCACTTGACAACACCCCATAGATTCTCGATGGGGTTAAAGTCTGGCGAGTTTGCTGGCCAATCAAGCACAGTGATACTGTGGTTATTAAACAGGGCAGTTCCTAGGCTAAATTTCACTCAGGGCGAGGTGAAGAAATGTCCCCCCCCTCCCCTCCCTGTAACATATGGCGCCACATTGCATCACCAAAAAACCAAAATATACAAAAAGCTTTACCACAATCTGCTACATATAAAACTACCAAATAATAGTCATACAGTTACCTAATAACACTGCTGAACGAAACCAGAATCCCAAGACCACAAAGACCACATATCACCAACACACAGTGACCGAATAATAAAACCACACCATGACCACATATCACCACATAGTGACCAAATACTGCAACACCGTGACCACATATCACCACCATAGGGTGACCGGATAATACAAACTGACCATTATTGAGTATAAACCATGATACTACAACCAATATTACCGGCATACCGTGACCATACAGTGGTGGATACCCGCTGTACACAGTCTCTGCAGGCATATAAGCGATTACAGTAAAGTTATATTTAGTGACTCACAGGTGACGTCTCTGAAGAGTTGTTCTCTTTCTCTTCTTCTTTTCCATCTGTCCCAGACGCCATGATGACTACTCCCAACTCTTCACTGTAAAATTTACAAAACAAACATCTTAGACTCCTCAATTTATCAGCACTTCTCTACCAATTCCTATCTCTATACAAATACCCCATCTATAGCAGCTCATATGGTAGCCATGTAATATGCCCCCTATAGCCACGTAGTAGCCCCCTATAGCCAGTTGATTCCCCCCTGTAGCCAGTGATGCCCCCAATGTAGCCAGTAGATGTCCCCCTTGTAGCCAGTAGATGCCCCCTGTAGCCACGTAGTAGCCCCCTGTAGCCTCCTGTAGCCAATGATGCCCCCGTAGCCAGTGATGCCTCCATAGCCAGGTGATGCCCCCCTGTAGTCAGGTGATGCCCCTGTGACCAGGTGATGCCCCCTTGTAGCCAGTGATGCCCCCTTTAGCCAGTAGATGCCCCCTGTAGCCAGTGATGTCCCCCTGTAGCCAGTGATGCCCCCTGTAGCCAGTGATGCCCCCCTGTAGCCACTAGATGCCCCACTTTGTAGCCAGTGATGCCCCCCTGTAGCCAGTGATGCCCCCTGTAGCCAGTGATGCCCCCATTGTAGCCAGTGATGCCCCCTGTGGCCAGTAGATATCCTCCTGTAGCCAGTCATGCCCCCTGTAGCCAGTTATGCCCCCTGTAGCCAGTTATGCCCCCTTGTAGCCAGTTATGCCCCCTTGTAGCCAGTGATGCTCCCCTTGTAGCCAGTTATGCCCCCTGTAGCCAGGATTCCCCCCTTGTAGCCAGTAGATAACCGATGCGCCCATTGTAGCCAGTGATGCCCCCTGTAGCCAGTGATGCCCCACTGTGGCCAGTGATGCCCTTAGTACCCTGCCAGTGATGCCCCCTTGTAGCCAGTGATGCCCCCATTTGTAGCAGTAGATCCTCCCTGTAGCTAATTATAAATTAACAAAAAATTACTTACCAGACCTCGGTCCGCGCGTCAAGCTCCGGGAGCTGCTGAGCGGTGTAAGCAGCATGATGTCATCACGCTGCTTACACTGCACGCGCTCCCAGGGGTCTCCCGGCGGGAAGTGCCAGCCGAGGAGAACGAGCATCGAGGGGGGGCGGTGAAAGCTGGGCCCCCGCGACGTGTGTATTATTTGGGGCTCAAAGACCCGATAATACAGGGGAGGGGGCGGGATGGGAACGATCCGTCCCGCCTTCCCCTGCAGTGTGGCCTGCGCACGTTTAAAAACACGCGCAACAGGGGGATCCCGGGGAGGGGGAGGGGCCCCCCCCAGGGGGCCAAGCCTCGGGCCCCGGGCGATCACATGCCCCCCCCCGCCCCCAGGGAAAGGGCCCTGTTATTAAACCAGGTTTGGTACTTTTTTGGGATTGAACAGGTCCAAGCCCCGCTGGAAAAATGAAAAATTTAAACTTCAAAAAGCTTTTGCAGGGGAAGCGAAGTGCCTTAAAATTTTTTTGGTAACGGCTGCGTGACTTTTGGGCTTTATAAAACCAAAGGGACCTACACCAGCATATACAGGTGCCCCAAAACTCACTAAAACCTGGACTTGTTTTCCCCCCTTTTCCCCCAGACTCTGGGACCTTGCAAAATTTACTTTCATCTGAAAACAATACCTTGGAACCCCTTGAACAACAGTCCCGTTCTTCTTCTCCTGGCCCAGATAAAACCTTTTTGGGGTTTTCTTTGGTCATGAGTGGGTTTCAAGGAATGCGAACTTTAGCCCAGTCCTGGTATGTTGTGTGGGGGGGCTCTTTAAGCACGACTCCAGCAGGTCCCCTCCTTGGAAAATTTTCCCAAATTTTTGAATGGCCTTTTCTTTAAAAATCCTATCAAACGCATTTTTCCCAGTTGCTCGGCAAGTGCCTTGCTTCGCACGCAAACTTTTTGCCTCCACTCAACGCTTTGTAACGAATGCTGCTCAATGAGCGCCGACATGGAACGAGCGGGGTGGGACATCGCCGTCTCCAGTGTGGCGGGAGTCTAATAAAACACGGTGGCAGCCAAGGCAGTGCGGGTCGAAACCTGAGAGTAGCGAGCGGGACAGGCAGGAGGTTTAGGACCCGGCCGGCAACGGTCGTGTCCCCGGCCGCCAGGAGGCCCCAAAAAGTGTGTTCGGTAACAAGTCCCAAACACGCTGGCAAAGAAATTTCTTTTAAAGCGTTTTAATGGCACTAAAGATGCCAAATTTCCAGGTGACCCCGGCTGATAAAAGAGGGGCCTAAAGAGGATCACCTGCCCCAAACCAATAATGGGCTACTGGTCTCTTCACTTCCCCAGACCGGGCCTGCTTACTTCACGCTATGGCACGGACAACGCCACGTCTCTTTCCAGGCCCAGATAAACGTTTTGGGGGACGTCGGAGGCGCAGGAAGGAAGAGTGTCGGAAGCCGGGACCCGAACGCGGACCGGGAGTACCACCGGGAACCCCGACGGCCTAACAACCACGAGTCGCCCCAGCTCGTGCAGGGGTTGTTACCATTTTTCCCTTCACCAATCTATTAATATGCTTTGATACAGCGCTCTGTGAACAGCCAGTTTCTTTAGCAATTACCTTTTGTGGCTTTCCCTCTTTGGGGAGTGTGTCAATGATTGCCTTCTGGACATCTGTCAAGTCAGCAGTCTTCCCCATGATTGTGTTGCCCACTGAACCAGACTAAGGGACCATTTAAAATGCTTAAGAAGCCTTTGCAGGTGTTTTGGGTTAATTATTCTTTTTTTCCTGAGTAAGATTTTTGGGGTTTTCCTTGGCCTGAAAGCCATAATCCTCAAGTTTAACATAAAAAACATTTAAAAAAAGTTTTTTTGTTTATAATGACTCTACAATATATGAGTTTCACTTTTTGAATTTGAAAATAACTTTTGGCTGATATTCTAATTTATTGAGAAGCAATAGTATCCCTGTAAAAAGAAGACTAAAACTTAATTTTTATAGAAAAAATATAAAAAAATTAAATCAAAAGAATTTTTTTTTCAATGCCCAAAGGGTATACAACACGGGAGGAAAACGGATTCATACGGTTATGGAGAAATAGACAACCAACCAGTGGTAAGGATATTTACTCACGTGACCTGAAGAGATAAGGTTCAACCAGTAACAGTAATTGTCCAAAATAATCCAAGTACACCAGTTTTTAATCCACAATACTTTGTATCTATCTATCTATCTATCTATCTATCTATCTATCTATCGCTCTATCTATCTCTCCAATTAAGCCCTGCCTACCAGGCAAGGTAATCGCCCAGAAAAGGGTGCCCCCACCCTATCCCTATGTAGCCCTGTGTAAATGGGGAAAAACCCCAAATAATACAAAAAAAATTAATAGAAAAATGGCTAGCAAAAAATGGCTCGCCCCATCGCTTTTTCCCTAATATCTGCATGGTTCTTCGGGGGAAGCTATATCAAAAGTAGAATAATTATATAAATACAATTATGTATTATAAATTACCAATGGATATGCCAGAATGTATGCACCAAAAGTAAAGATATGTCCAGACGCTAGTATGTGGGAAAAGGACATATATAAAAGGGTTAGGGGGTGTACGACCTCCCACAGATACCATCATGGCCAGGAAGGTAATGCAAGTATATTTAGGGCCCCTTCCCGGCTTATTTCGCCCCGTATTTGCCGACGGATTGATGATGTCAATCCTCGGCAAATCCTTACGAAATAAGTCACAGCCTATTTTTTATTGATTTAAAATAAAAAATTTACGGCCCCGTCGTTCAAAACGACGCAAAATTCCTTTCCCCCGGTTTTGCCGCCGGGTTTTGCCCCACGGCAATCCGGAGGGAAAAAAACCCATTCAAAAAGTAAAATTTTTTCCGGGAGGGTTTTCACCACCTACAATGTTTTGTAGATGGTAAAAACCGTCGGGAAATCATTTACAAATACTTTCCCAAACACTTAAGGGCATTTTTGAAAACCTGATTTTTCAACTGATTTAAAGGAACGTATTTACACCCGGAAAATCCTTTTTTTAAATACTTTCCCAAATTTAAGCCGGGGAAACGGGCCTTATTGTTTTTTAAAAAAAAGTGCCCCCCTGCATAAGATTTAATTTTTCATCTAGGAGCTTGATAACTGGAAAACACACTTAGAAAGTTTTAGTCCTCTTTTTTCAGGAACAACACACTTGCCAACCCTTTCTCTCCTGGTTCCAAGTGATCTTGGGCCCCCCCCTGGGAAATCCCCCGTTTGATACATGGGAAACGCCCAATCCATCCGTTTTTAGGGCAAGGTTTGCATAAACTCCCCCTTTTTGGGCAAAACTCTTTTTGGTGGGTTCCGGGAAAACCCGGGAAAGGGTTTTGGCCGTTTTGAAGAATTTTTGAAACCTTTACATGGCATTCCCTCTCTTTTTTATGGAAGTTTCAAAGCAAAGCTTAATTTTAAAAGGTTTTTCCCCAAAAAATTTTGAAATAAAAAACCCCCAAAGCCCCAATGTGATTTTTTTACAATGCCGGTATTTTCCCATTTTGGGACAAAAAGAGTTTTTGGGGCCCTCCCACCCCCCTAAAAAAATGTTTCCGGGTTTCAAAAGGCAATCTTGTGTGCTCTGCTGTTCTCTGAACTTGCCTTGCAGTTGACTAAGGACAAATTTGACTAAGGACAACATCTGCATAGACTTTGTATGTTCTTCATATGTTTGCACAGTTTGTTTCTTAGATTGCTTAAACAGTCTAAAAAAATGTATTGTTGGGCTCTTTGGCCTCCAATAAAAATTGACATTACTCTGTGATTATCTAAAAGGGAAAATTACATTATGGGCCTGATTAGTGTCAGTGGCACTATAGAATGTGTCAGTGCTATAAAAGTAAACTAGAAAAAATAAAAAGACCTAACTAGAGAAACCAGACATTATATAATTAAAAATTTCTTTTAAAGGGTGAATTCCCTTAACGAAAATGTGTAATGATCAGACTTTAAAGGGGTTTTTCACCAAAGGGTTTTTTTCACAGAGCAGCACTTTACTTTCCCCCCTTTTTTTTCAGGGTGCAGATATTTTCCCACAGCAGTGATTGGAAAAATTTCTCTGGTATTCCCAACTGATCCCCGTTAGAGGTACATTGATGATGGAGGGGTCCCAAATAAAAAAGAGCAGAAGGGTACAGAAACTGTAAAAAGGGTTAAAATTAGTAAAAAAAAAATAAACAAGCCCCCCTGAGTGCTGATTTAAAAAAAAGGGAGGGAAATGATGTCAAACCCTCGCACGCTAGAGCAGAGATAGGGGGTTTTTAACCTAGGGGAAACCCTTTTGTAAACAAGCAGGAAAAAAGAACTGCTTTTAAACTCTGAAAGGAAGCAAAAACGGACCAGCAATGTTTTTTGGTTTAAAAAATCTTTAGGGGACCCGTTTCCTAACATGGTTAAAGCTAATCAATGAGATGGGGAAAGGGCCCCCTTTAAAAATTTAGAATGGGAAATTTGCTCCCCCTTGTTAACTATCGATGGGGCCTAGTTCCCAAAAGATGTTTTTTTTAGTCCCCGGGTTTGGAAACTTGGTTTTCCAAAGACAGTCTTTTAGGGGGGGGGTAGGAAGCATCAATTTTTGAGGCCCAAAGGCCTATGTGCCTTATAAGCAGACACCAGTGCATGTTAGGCGGGGGCTAGGTTACAGAGATTGCATGACCCTGGGGCTTCAGGCTACACCTCTACCACCCATAATCATGCCCTTTGACTAACATCACAATGTATCTCATCTGGAACAAACAGAATGTCTTTGTTATGCAAATACCTAAGGGTGCTTTCACACAGTGCGTTTTTGGTGCTTTTTTTTTTTTTCTGCAGAAATTTGTCCAAAGAATGTTCTCCCAGAACTGTGCTGACTTTTTTAGATTTTTTTTAGCAAAGTCCAATCTAGCCTTTTTATTCTTGAGGCTCAAGAGTAGCATGCAATGTGCAATGAACCCTGTTTACTTTCATGCAGTCTTCTCATTATGGTAGATTTGAATATTGATACATCTGCACCCTGGAGAGTATTCAGACACATACTGTGTGCTCAAATCCAGCCAAACGCAGCCAAACCGATTGGTCGACTTTTCATAATACCATACATGCCAACTTTTGAAAGTAAAAAAGCAGGAGATTTGAAGGCTGCGTGGGCGCGCCAACAAATTTGCATATCCACGCCCATCTTGTATTTAAGCCACGACCCCTTCGAAAAAGCCACACCCTACTCCACCTAACTGTGTAATGGCTCTGGAAGAAAGCTAAATTAGGGTTTTGGCGTCACCCAGCTTCCCTGGACTGTTGGATGATCTATTCAGCTTCCAGGAGAGCTGGGAGATACCGCCAAACTGTGCCCCAATAGGTAGGTATCTCGGTGGCCTATTTGAACCCTGTAACCAGGTAGTAGCCTCCTGTAGCCAGGTTAATGCCCCCTTCTAGCCAGGTAGCTGTCCCCAATAGCCAAATAGTGCCCCTTACAGCCAGGTAGTGCCCCTTACAGCCAGGTAGTGCCTCCATTAGCCAGATAGTGCCTCCATTAGCCAGGTAGTGCCCCCAATAGCCAGGTAGTGCCTCCATTAGCCAGGTAGTGTCCCCTATAGCCAGGTAGTTCCCCCAATAGCTAGGCAGATGCCCCCTTTATCCAGGTAGATGTCCCCATGAGCCCTGAAGATGCCCCCATGAGCCCGGCAGATGCCACCTTTATCCAGGTAGATGCCCCCATGAGCCAGGCAGATGCCCCCTTTATCCAGGTTGATGCCCCTATGCCAGGCAGATGCCCCCATGAACTAGGCAGATACCCCCTTTATCCAGGCAGATGCCCCCATGAGCCACGTAGATGCCCCCTTTATGAAGTCAGCTGCCCCCATGAGCCAGCCAGATGCCCCCTTTATCCAGGTAGATGCCCCCATGCCAGGCAGATGCCCTCATGAGCCAGGCAGATGCCCCCTTTATCCAGGCAGATGCCCCCATGAGCCAGGCAGATGCTCCCATGAGCCAGGCAGATGCCCCCATGAGCCAGGCAGATGCCCCATGAGCCAGGCAGATGGCCCCTTTATCCAGGCAGATGGCCCCCATGAGCCAGGCAGATGGCCCATTTATCCAGGCAGATGGCCCTCATGAGCCAGGCAGATGCCCCCTTTATCCAGGCAGATGGCCCCCATTAGCCAGGCAGTGCCCCTATAGCTAGTAACAATAAAATAATAAAACCTACTTCACACTCCTCACCTCACAAGCACTCAGTCACTGCACACACACCCCTCCCCTCACAGGCAATCAGCCACTCCCTCCCCACACATACAGCCATCCCTGCACTCACCTGTCCTGCTGGCATCCTAGTGCTTCAAACTTGGGGAAAGGGGCGGAGCTTTGTGGGTCCCACTAAGCCCCGCCCCCTTCCCCCCACAATGCTCTCGCAGCTTCCTCTGAAGCTAGGAGAGCATTGCCGGCGGCGGCACAGGACAGAGACGCTGCCCGATGCCTCTGTACACAGATAACCTCCAGCTTCTCTAAAGAGGCGGGAAGTTAAGCCACCCAAGCGGGAGGGCGGGACACGGCCCCCATTAGCGGGAGTGACCCGCCAAAACCGGGAGGGTTGGCAACTATGCATAATACAAATGGATAATGACCTTAAACATAAAGCAACCGCAACTCAGGAGATTATTACAGCAAAGAAGTGGAATATTCCTGAATGGCCAAGTTACCTGATCTCAACCCAATTGAGCAGCATTTCACTTGTTAGAGACTCAACTTCAGAGAAAAAGGCTCACAAACAAATAGAAACTGAAAACCGCAGCAGAAAAGACCTGACAGAGCATCAAAAGGGAGGAAACACAGCTTCTGGTGATGTCCATGAGTTCAAGACTTCAGGCAGTCATTGCCAACAAAGGGTTTTCAACCAAGTATTAGAAATTAACTTTTTTATTTACAATTATTTAATTTGTCCAATTACTTCTGATCCCTTTAAAAACAGGATGTCACATGTTAACGAGCTGAAACCCCTAGACCCTTGATCCAATTTTAATGTGGATCCCCTCAAATGAAAGCTGGACGTCTGGACTTTATGTCCATGATCATTATATAAATATAACTTGAAAATGTTTCAGTAAAAAGGTACAAAATTTGTGTCAGTGTCCAGATATATATGGACCTAACTGTATAAGACACCACTTTCTTACACTGAGTATTTACATGCAGGATGCAGATTTGTATTAATGTACACACAATCTGTTCACACTGAAGACATATTTTTTATGCATTTTGGAACATTTGCTTGACTTCACAGCATTTGCGATGGTTTATACACATAAGTAGGTGGGATCGGGCTTGAAGAAGATCTTCATGACTAACAGTGTCTTTTTATCTTGTTCTGTATGAATGACGTCAATGGTGGCTACATACAATGATCTCAGTTATAATACATGCAAATGCATGAATGCTTGTGATATGACAATGGAAATTTATGCAGCCATCCATAATTCGAGCATGATGAATTTTAATGTCCATTAAAGGTTCAGCTTTGTTAATCATGATTTTAATAAAAGGCCGACACATCCGTTTGAGACGTTGGTTGAGAAATAATTGAAATATAGTGTAGCTGGTCCATTATATGACACTGATGAGGTTGTGTCCTTCCCTGTAGGCCACAGAGACCTGTGGTGCAGTAATGTAGACAAGAGATGATTTACGTTGGTGGTGGCCAGAGGTGGGAATGAGAATATGACTGGGAAGAGTAAATGAGAAAGCTGATTGCAATTTTACTCTTGAGCAGCTTTGGAGGATGTGGATCTAAAAGTGTCATCAACATGGATTATTATTGTAGATGGTGGAGGAAAATTAAGAATCCAAAGAGCCACAAGTTACAGTTTATAGAGCTTTGGAGTCGATTTAAAAGTCAAAATAAACCTGAATCTAAGCACTTTGATTCAGCCAAAATAAATCTTTAGTGATATTTGCCAAAAAGAATTGACCATTAATATGACCCTAACCCGAAATTGGGGTTAGGTAAAGGTTGTTTTTTACTAGGTTTTACTGGGTAACTTACCTGTTCTCACACCCCCTGTGACGCTGGATCTCCTCAGTCGGCAGCCTCCGCCGGCCCAGGAGATCTCCGAAGCTGGACGTGCTGCAGGGAACCTGGTGAGGTAAGTAGATTTTATTATTTTATTTTGATCAGCTATAGGGGGCACTATCTGGCTATAGGAAGCATCTACCTGGCTATAAGGGGCACTACCTGGCTATAGGGGGCACTATCTGGCTATAGGGGGCACTGCCTGGTTGTTGGGAGCATCTACCTGGCTACAAGGGGGCACTACCTTGCTATAAGGGGGCACTGCCTGGCTGTAGGGGGCACTACCTGGCTATAAGGGTGCAGTGCCTGGCTATAAGGGTGCACTGCCTGGCTATAAGGGACACTACCCGGCTATCAGGGGGCACTACCTGTCTATAAGGAGGCAGCTGCCTGGCTAGAGGGGGCAACTACCGGGCTAGTGGGGGCAGCAACCTGTCTATAAGGGGGCATCAGCCTGGCTATAAGGTGGCAGCAACCTGGCTAGAGGTGTCTACCACTATATGGTCACTATTTGGTAGAAATATTGATTGTAATGGTTTAGGTTCAGGCACAGTTTGGCAGTATCTCCCAGCACTCCTGGATGCTGAATAAGCTAGCCAATGTCCAGGAAAGCTGGGTGACGCCAAAACACAGTTAGGTGAAGTGGGTGTGGCTTTTGGGAGGGGACGTGGCTCATCAACAAGATGGGCGTGGTCATGCAAATTTTTTGTGCAGCTTCAAATCTCATTAAGGACCTAAAACTGGGAAGTGCCTGTAGAGCCGGACATACACTATTATCCAGTTTTGGGTACTCCGACTTCCTGACCGTGCTCACACTAGTACTGCTGGATGAATGAGCGTACGCCCTGGCCGGCAACATTACGCTGGTACTGACAAGCTAACAGTGATGTCAATGCAAGCTAATGAAGCCTATAAGCTCCTGAAACCTCCAACGCGTTTCGGAATCAACAAGTTCCTTCGCTAGGGTGGTATATTTCCTATTCTGTTTGTCAGTGCAATAAGGATATGGTAGAGTTAACCCGTCACCCCGCTGCTTAAATTGAGCTTTCTTGGCGCAGATACTATTATTTTATATGGGGAAGAATTTAAGTAATGTCATCCTGCTGGGTCACATGATATGTAATTCAAACAAATCACACGCGCCCCCTTCTGAGCACACAGAGCTGAAGAGCTGGATGCAGGAGGTATGAAATGAGATTGTGGCAAAACCCCTTTAAGAGGCTGTTTCCACTAAGCCACTTCCTGCTATGAGTTCAGGTGGTAGCGAGCTACGAGCTGGCATCACTAAATAGTTGCGTTTGCGCAGTTCTCCCCCATTCATGTCTTTTGAAGTTCCCAATGAAGTCGAGCACACCCGCTCAGCTATGTATTCAGAACTCCTGTAAAGATGAATGATGGAGAGCTGTGCAAGCGCGGCAGTCCCCCTATTCACTGAGGCTGGCTCCTAGCTAGCTACCAGACGACCTCCTGGGAACACCCTTTATAGCAGGTAATTTACCATCAGCAGGTTATTAGTTAGAGTTCCAGTTACTGACATAATATTCCCTCTATATTGTAAAGTGCTGCGGAATGTTGCGCTATATAAAAGTTATTATATATATAAGAGTACTGTATATCTACATCACAGACTGGGTTTTTGGCATATACTAATGAAGACTGACATGTATTTTACTGTTTTACTGCACGTAATGTATGAAGGCCACTGTATACTGTACACTTGATGTTACATCTGGACAGTTTTCAGACTCATCACACAGTGTCCCAGACCCTGCTGATCTGCGACTCATGTGATAGATCCAACCAATTACAAATATGGTAAAACCTCTGTATTAGTGAGGTGCATGCAGTGATTGGCGGTCTGTAGCGCCTCTCTACAGTACAGTGCAGTACTACATGTCCTGTACTGCTCTTACATGTATTAGTGAGGTGTTTGCAGTGATTGGTGGTCTAGGAGCTCCTCTCTACAGTACAGTGCGGGACTACATGTCCTGTACTACTCTTACACGTATTAGAGGTGCATTAGTGATTGGTCGGTCTAGAGAAGCCCTCTCTACAGTACAGTGCAGTACTACATGTCCTGTACTAGCTCTTTACAGTTATTAGTGAGGTGCATGCAGTGATTGGCAGTCTATGGCGCCTTTCTACAGTACAGTGTGGTACTACATGTCCTGTACTGCTCTTACATGTATTAGTGAGGTGCATACAGTGATTGGTGGTCTATAGCACCTCTCTACAGTACAGTGTGGTACTACATGTCCTGTACTGCTCTTACATGTATTAGTGAGGTGCATGCAGTGATTGGCGGTCTAGTAGTGCCTCTCTACAGTACAGTGTGGTACTACATGTCCTGTACTGCTCTTACACGTATTAGTGAGGTGCATGCAGTGATTGGAGGTCTAGTAGCGCCTCTCTACAGCACAGTGTGGTACTACATGTCCTATACTGCTCCTACATGTATTAGTGAGGTGCATGCAGTGATTAGAGGTCTAGCAGCGCCTCTCTACAGTACAGTGTGGTACTACATGTCCTGTACTGCTCTTACATGCATTAGTGAGGTGCATGCAGTGATTGGAGGTCTCGTCACGCCTCTCTACTGTACGGTGTGGTACTACATTTCCTAAACTGCTCCTACATGTGTTAGTGCAGTGCATGCAGTGATTGGTGGTCTATAACGCCTCTCTACAGTACAGTGCGGTACTACATGTCTTGTACTGCTCTTACAAGGCCCCAGAATCATTGTACCGCACCAAAAATTGGAATGAAAAGCAATCACGAAGTCACAAGTATCCAGAAATGGTTCCAATAAAAACCACTCTTCAGTCCACAGAAGCAAAGCCTTTACACCGGTCCATAAACAGAATAAAAATGGCAATGCAAAGCAAATTAAAAAAACAAAAAAACAGAAAACATACTAACCCGCCCCCCTCCACCCCAAAAAAAATGTAATTTCTACTGCACAGTAAACTCCATGAAAATTAAACCTCCAAAATAAGATGGCACCACTGGCGTAACTACCGGGGTAGCAGACGTAGCAGCTGCTCCGGGGCCCGTGCGCTTAGGGGGGCCCGCGCCCCGGGGCAGCTGCTACCGCGTCTGTTACCTCGAACAGTTCACTGCGGCGGGCGCAGAGCTAAGGGGCCCTCCGGCCCGAGCATTCAGAGACAGCGCTGCCCGGTAGTAACAGAGCGGAGCACATCCGGCGCTCCGCTCTGCAACTCTTCCTGACAGCAGGCACCGGCTCTCTGTGATCACGTGGGCGGCACGATTACATCACATGATCGCACCGCCCGCGCTGAGCAAAGAGGCTGCAGTGCGGCGCATCGGGGGAGCGTGGGCCGAGGTAAGTAACCTATTTCTTATTTTACCTGCCCCTAAGCCTGCCTGTATATAGCCCACCCACCCAGCCTGCCTGCCTGTATGTAGCCACCCACCCAGCCAGCCTGCCAGTATATAGCCCGCCCACCCAGCCTGCCTTTATATAGCCCTACCTGCCTGCATTTATATAGCCCACCCAGCCTGCCTGCCTGTATATAGCCCACCCAGCCTGCCTGTATATAGCCCACCCACCCAGCCTGACTGCTTGTATATAGCCACCCACCCAGCCTGCCTGCCTATATATAGCCAACCACCCAGCCTGCCTGCTTGTATATAGCCCACCCACCCAGCCTTTCTGTATATAGCCCTACCTGCCTGCATTTATATAGCCCACCCAGCCTGCCTGCCTGTATATAGCCCACCCAGCCTGCCTGTATATAGCCCACCCAGCCTGCCTGCCTGTATAAAGCCCACCCAGCCTGCCTGTATATAGCCTACCAGATCTGCCTGCCTGTATATAGCCCACCCAGCCTGCCTGTATTTAGCCCACCCAGCCTTCCTGTATATAACCCACCCTGTCTGCCTGTATATAGCCCTACCTGCCTGTCTTTATATAGCCCACCCAGACTGCCTGCCTGTATATAGCCCACCCTGCCTGCCTGTATATATAGCCCACCCTGCATGCCTGTATATATAGCCCACCCAGTCTGCCTGCCTGTATATATAGCCCACCCTGCCTGCCTGCCTGTATATATAGCCCACCCTGCCTGCCTGCATATATAGCCCACTCTGCCTGCCTGTATATATAGGCACCCTGCCTGCCTATTCCCCCCACGTTGGCCACCCTAATACCCCACCCGCCTTTTCCCCCCCCTGCCTGTCTATATACCCCCAGCTCCCCTGCCACCCCCCCCCCTGTCTATATACCCCCAGCCTGTCTATATACCCCAGTTTTAAAACCCCCCAACTGCCCCCAACCCCCACTGCCACATAGCCCCCAGCCTCCCTACATAGCCCCCCACCCTGCCTAATACCCCCCCAGCCTGCCTACATAGCCCCCCCAGCCGCCTGCATAACCCCCAGCCTCCCCTATAACCCCCTAAAGCCACCTATATACTCTAATCTGCCTTCCTAAATACCCTATAGCCCCGTGAAGCCTGGCCTATGTAGCCCTAAGCCCCTAAATTTTACTCCTGTCTATTATATGGGGCCCCTTTAGCTCCCTAAACCCTGACCTCCTATTTAGCCCCTATACCCCCCTAACCTTGTCACCTGTAGGGCTCCCCATGCTACCTAAACCCTCCCTGCCTAATGGGACTCTATTGCCTACCAAAACCGGCCTACCCGGGGGCCCCCATAAGCCGGGGGGGCATTTGGAAAAGTGGATTAAGTTTTTGGGGTCAAAATCCCGGGACAAGGGGGTCGGGAAAAGTCATATGAAAGGTCGGACCGGATGCAGAAAAAAGGGGGAAAGTCAACGGAAACTCACTGTGATTATAAGATGAAAATAATTTAATCACATATTCTGCAAGCTTGTACCTGGTGTCTACCACAATGGTCACGTATGGGGGGTAATTACAGTCTGCAGAGCCGTGTCACTAGTATATACCCCAAATTGGTCACTATAGCGGGACTTTTGGGTTTCTTTGGTATGATCAGTAATAGGTAGGGGTATTATTCAGTCACTTTGTGGTCATGTTTCTGGCAGATAATCGGGGCCCCTTATGTAGTGCTTTAGGAAAAGTGGTTTGGTATAGTGGGATTTGGTTTGGTGCCGTTTGTGGGATAGTATGTGAGGTGTTACCCCTTGTTTTTTCACATTACAAACAGCATGTCCTGGTAAATGTTTGTAGTCAGGGAGGGGAGGGTAGGGGGGCCCCATCCAAAAGTTTGCTTTGGGGCCCTGGCTTCTCTAGTTACGCCCCTGGATGGCACAATGGAGCTTTTTCCCTGCCATCTAGCTCAGGAGGGCATAGCTGCAGGGTCAGGGCCTTCGTTCGTCATGTCAGGGCCAAGCATTTGAGTTTTCCATGGCGGGGGGCATCTACCCTAATTGCCTAGGGCACCAAAATGTCTTGACCTGGCCCCATTGGTGTAGCTAGCGGGGAGAGGTGGCAAGTCTTCCGGGTACCATGTACGGCACTTGGATGTTGTGGGCTCAATGGCTGTGCCTGCGCCATCTGCAGCAGGAACTGGCTGTAATGTAATAATTGTCATTATAATCCTAAGTCCCTTATGCAGCTATTGACTTTCTAGCTTGTTTAAATATCCCTGTGGTTGTCTCTCTGGTCTTTCTAACATTGCTTTATTATTTATAATATATGGTCACTGTCTAGGACACTGGTGTGAAACACACATAGTGAGTGAAAAACACGCCATACCATTACTGAATATAAGCCGCGGGCCGGACAACACAAGGCTTATATTCAGCAATGGTATGGCGTATTTTTCACTCACTATGTGGTGATGATATGTGGTCATGGTGTGGCAGTATTGTTTATTTACTATGTGGTGGTGATATGGGGTCATGGTGTGGAGCTATTATTCGGTCCCTCTGTGGTGGTGATATGCGGTCATGGTGTGGCGGTATTATTCGGTCAGTATGTGGTGGTGATATGTGGTCATGGTGTGGCTGTTTTGTTCGGTCACTATGTGGTGGTGATATGTGGTCATGGTGTGACAGTATTATTTGGTCACTGTGTGGTGGTGATATGTGGCCATGGAGTTGCAGTATTATTCGGTCACTATGTGCTGGTGCAGGGAAGGCAGAGGCAAGAAGAACAGAGGAAGAGACAAGGAGAGCAGAAGCATCTTTGGGTAGGTCATGGTGCCTCAGCAGTGCCTGTGCCTGCTTATGTCCACTGTCCCTCCCTGTCTCACCAAAGCAGTAAGGGAGGGAAACCTGGATGTAGCACACTGGCAGCAGTAAATAAAACAGGAGTGTTGTGAACAGAAGTGGTGGGCCCTTCTTTTCCCTTCCTAGGCCCACCCTGCAATAAGCATATGACTATATACGCCCCCTGTTTCTCTACAGGCATAATTGCGGAGCGAAATCCGTCCCCGCAATTAGACCGGCAATAAGCCGTGTGAACCAGGCCTTAGGCAATGTTCACACGGCTAACTGCGGGACATAATTCAGTCCGTAATTACGTGCCGGAGTGCGCCAATTACGGGCTGAATCCGTCCCAGTAACTACGGTAATCCACAGTTCTCATAGAGAACTATGGATTACGTCTCCTCTCCCTGCTCGACGAATACGCAGAGGGGGGAGATAATTCACATGTGAATTACCAGTGGCGTATACTCGCCGCTGGTAATGATTCTCTATGGGCCGGCGAAGTGCCGGCCCCCCCGCTCCCGCCCCGCACCCTGCCACACGGTGTAACTGCGGGACATAATTACGCCCCGCAGTTAACCCGTGTGAACATAGTCTTAAGGTATGCCGTGAGGCTGAAGTGGCCCACGGTGAAAATGATTTTGACACCCCTGGTCTAGGACCACACGACAATTGCTCCAACACTTACATCTGTCATAGCCTCATTTATTACTGTCCTTCATAAAACTACGCTATAAGTGTATCTGTCATTCAGCTGCTCGGATACACTCCTGCTTTGACCATTATTCAGTATATCAGAGTTTCTCTTTTAGAGCCGTGTTCTTCAGACGCTGCCATGTCTGTCAATCCTTCGAAAAGGGAACCAGAGTCAATTGGTGTATAAAGCAGATGCTGTAAAACTCAGGTTTATTGGAGCATTAAGACAGAAAAATGAATAGACTGCAGAATTACCGTCATACCATAGGGTATAGAGACAAGGTTTACGCTCCAAAGGTATCTAATTATAGATTACATCCAGCTGGAAGAGGCGGCGTATGTGGCTCATGCATTATCACAAAAACATGTGGATTGGTTATTTTATGAGCAAGGTGATGAAAAGAACATACAGCTCACTACAATATAACCAATGGCGTGTGAATCACAGGGGAAGTATATATATATATTGCTCCATCTTACACTATGAAGATATTGGACGTGAACCTGTCAGGTGGTTTATGCTCCACTATCTGAGAGAGAGGTTTTCAAGGTTTGAAGCTGAATTTTTGGGAAAAAAGCATAGTAAATCCTGAAAGGATTAAATAAAAGAGAAAGCATAAGTCCTGCTTACTCCACCAACATACAGAAATTAACTCCTTAACGACCGCCCGCCGACCTTAGACGTCGGCTGGTGCAGGTCGTATGTCTGCGGCGCCCGGCACCGCGGCAGCGCTGAGATCGGGGCTGTACTACACAGCCCTGATCCCAGAGCATCTCCTGTGAGCACCGGGAAGCGGGGGAAACCTCCACATCCCGGTGCTTTAAACCCCTTTTATTGTGCGGTGCGTTACCGCAGCCCCAATCAAAGGGTTTTCCCTGCTCTGTCGGGTGATCGGAACACCCGGTGACCCGACAGAGCCCAGGGAACGGCTGCACAGTTAGCCCTGGGGACCCAGGGCTGTCTGTGTATGAAGCCAGTGACCAGGACATACTATGTGCTGTCCAGATCACTGCCTGTGTCAAAGTGAACAAAATTAGAATGTATTAGCATATATGAATATTCTAATACATTACAAAGTGTTTAAAAAAAAATTGTAAAACAGTTCTCCCTTCAGGGGATTTTTAAAAAAAAGTAAAAAAAAAAAAAAAAAAAAAAAAAGTGTAAAAGAATGAATAAAAAAATAAATAATAATAATAAAAAAAATATTTAATTAAAAATAATTGTGCATATATTACACACACAAAAAAACCTACACATATTAGGTATCCACACGACCAGTAATAACCTGTAGAATTAATCGAATAAGTTATTAAGTGTGAAATGTGAATGGTGTAAAAAAGAAAAAATCTGCAATTATTTGTAAGCGAATTTAAACTATTCCCCATAAAGTACAACTTGTCTCGATTAAACTAGGCTTTATACAACTGCGTCATTGAAAAAATAAAAAAGTTACAACTGTTGAAACGCAAGGAGGCAAAAACGAAAAAAAATTCTGGTCATTAACTACTTTTCAGGTGTTCGGCTTAAGGGGTTAATAGTGTGCTCTGTACACACAATTATACAGAGAAAGCTGTAAATCACTCTATGCGGACAGGGTAAGTAGGACTTAAACTGTCACTTAATGAGTCCTATCAGGATTTACTCTTCTTTTTACTCAGAAATTAGCTTCCCTTCTTGTATCGTACAACTCTATATATCACAGAGCTCTGATTCTCTCCTCTATCATATAACCCTACATATCACAGAGCTCAGTTTCTCTCCTCTATCATATAACCCTATATATCACAGAGCTCAGCTTCTCTCCTCTATCATATAACTCTATTATCACAGAGCTCAGCTCCTCTCCTCTATCATATAACCCTAATATCACGAGTTAGCTCCTCTCCTCTATCATATAACCCTATATATCACAGAGCTCAGCTTCTCTCCTCTATCATATAACCCTATATATAACAGAGCTCAGCTCTTCGTGAAGGCTTACAATCTACAAGGAAGGAGGGCAGAGACTTTTCATTAAGGTGACTGCTAGCCAGAGAATGGTTAAAATATAGCAAAAACTTAACTCACAATTGAAACCTGCTCCATTCTAGCACCGCTGGTGGTCCCCACCAATGATATCATGCTCTACAGCCACCTGACGCTGCAGCCAATCACTGGTCTCAGTAGTCACCTGTCATTCATACAAGAAGAGACTGCTGAGGGCTGTGATTGGCTGCAATGTCACATGACCAATGAACGTGACATCATCGACAGAGTGGACTAGTAAGCAAGTGAGCTGGTGGACTGTTACTGCCTCCCCTTTTTCACACATTATTTGGGAAAGGTCATTTGCCACCTTGAAAAATCCCTTCTGAAGCCTGCTCATAGCTTGCTACAAGCCGACCTCAAAGAAATGGGATATGGCCACTCTTGAACAGTTCTTCCCTATTTATGTCTATGGGAGTTCTGAATATACCTCAGCACAATTGCTCAGCTATGTTCAGAACTCACATAGAAATGAACAGGGAGAGCAGCCATTTCTCTATTCTCTGAGGCTGGCTTGTAGCAAGCTATGAGCTTGCCTCAGAAGGGTTTTGCAAAGTGGTGAAATCCTTTTATTGAGTATTTACCACCTGTTGCATGGGTGTAGCTATAACCATAGCATCTCCTATAGAGCACAGGCGCTAAAGGGCTAAATGTACAGGAACATTGTACATTTTTACAGGAAATAACAAGTCGCTGGCTTTCTGCTGTCTAAAACTATTCTATAAATTCTTTGATATACGGCGCTAACTACTTAATGAGTGCCTATAATACCTACCTAGTAATGGGCCTAGATACCTTCCTACCTGATAGGGGGCCTCTGTACCTCCCTATCTACCTAACCGGGGACGTAAATCCTTGCCTATTGGGGGGCTATTTTACCGCCCAAAAAGAGGGGGGCGACCTACCTTCTACTTGGGGACCACCTACCTTAAAGGGAGTCTGTCTGCCTATTTAAATTAGGGTTTGCACTTACACACTATATTGGAGGTTTACCTACCTACTATGTGGGCACATGAAAGAAGACTTATGCAAAAGGTAAAAAGAAAGGAGGGGGCGCACAATAGTGTTATACTGAAAAAGAGATGGGGAAAATGGTAAAAAAAAGTTTGACTCTCACCTTTGAATGCGCCTCTAATTTTGAAGGGACAAACTCATATGCTCTACAGGGCATTTATATTTCCGTAAACCTTTAAACGGCAGCCCTGGTCACTGATGTCCACTGGGGGTCCCATGGGAGATTTGGCGCCAATAGGAAGAATAAAAAATGGACCCGGCGCGCGTTAGTAAAAAAACCCAGAGGGCTCTTTTTAAAAAATTTCTTTTATTCTTAAAAAAACAAAAGGAATTACCCTTCAAAAAAAAAACAAAAACCCGATTAAAATTGCGCGTTTGCGCGATTTCCCCGGCTTCATTTTTTTTTTAATTTTTCAATGGAATTCCTTTCTTTTTAAGAATAAAAATTAATTTTTTCAATGCCTCTAGTCGGGCTTTTTTTCCCTAGCCCCCGGGTTTCCCTTTTTTTTCTTCCATGAAAGAAGACTAAAACTTGGTGCACAAACAGGAGCCTCATAGTATTTTGAAGGAACTTTTACTACTTGGGTCGCAAGGGGATCATTATTACCACTAGGTGCACCATGGATCGGAAGTTTGTTCAAAGGTAGGAATTGGTATTGAAGTACTTTAGAGTGAGAAGTCTAAGATATCTGTGTGATAAATTCTGCAGGGATGACTTGTGACCGGTAGAAATCAACATGGCAGTCTGGATCAAATGGAGAAAAAAAGCGGAAAGAGAAGACATCTCCTGTGAGTCATTGGATATAACTGCACATAACAATATTTTTGTAAAATCCGATACAACGGTAATAAATACTATAGGGTCACTGTGTGGGGGGTAATATTGGTTGTAGTATAATTCTTTATATTCAGTAATGGCATGGTGTATTATTCAGCCACTATGTGGTGGCGATATGTAGTCACAATGTATCTGTATCATTTAGCCACTATGTGGTGGTAATATGTGGTGGTATTAGTCAGCCACTATGTGGTGGTGATATGTGATTATGGTGTGGCGGCATTATTAAGTCACTATGTGGTCATGATATGTGGTCGTGATATGTGGTAGTATTTTGTCTTTGTGTAATCATAAGTAATATTGGCCTTGGGATTCTGGATTTGTGTAGTGGTGTTATTTGGTAAATGAATGACTGTTATCTAGCGGTTTAATACTTAGAACTTTGTTATAGCTTTTTATGTATTTTTATTTATTTTAAATGTTTAAATTTAGGAGGGGCATTTCTTTGTTTACCACCCCAATTGCAAAAGGGAGGGGGATCAGAAGCCCCAGCCCCCCATCTTGTTTTTCAGACTGAGTATGATGTCATCACCCATCGGGATCCCGAAGTTTGGGCGGGCAAGGCCACTGCGTGTGTCAAAGGGGCAGGGAGGGGAAGTCATTTTTGGGGTTTGGGGCCCCAAATCACCCTCTGGTGGGCCTTAGGCATCCCATTCTAACAGTGAATGTAGTGACTGATACAGGGTAGAGGCATCGGTGTAGTGGTTGGAAAGAAAGATGAGCCTGTCTGCTGCCTTTAGGACTGAAAGACTGCATTACTATATCTCTGACTTCATAACAGGATATGGACCATTGTTTTGCCAAGTTTTATCAATACAGGTTCTGGATACAGCTTTAAAGAAGGCCAGTCAATCAGGATACAACGCAATTTTTTAAACATAAAAATGAATCAATTATGATGAAATGATAAATATAAGTAATATGATAAATGGTTTTCAGGGGAAATAGTGTGACATTGGGGACAGTTTTGCTAAATATGTATTTTTTAAATGTTTTAAAACTTACAAACTTCACCTAGAGCTGACATCACCTATTTCTTATAACT
>JAODAL010014583.1:0-86941 GCA_025379985.1 Phyllomedusa bahiana | reverse complement strand
CCCACCCCTTGAAAGGAAAGGAAAACCCAAACAGAAAGTGACAGCCTGAAGCTGTGGCCCGCCACAGCCTGAACAGGAAGTGACAGCCTGAAGCTGTAGAACCGCCCACAGCCAGAACAGGAAGTGGGAGCCTAATTTTGTGGAAACACCCACAGCCAGAACAGGAAGGGGGAGCATGAAGCTGAAAACACGCCCATACCCTGAAAAGGAAGTGGGAGCCTGAAGCTGTAGACCTGCCCACAGCCTGAACAGAAAGTGGGAGTCTGAAGCTGTAGAGCCTCCCACAGCCTAAACAGGAAGAGGGAGCCTGAAGCTGTAAAACCACCCAAACCCTGAACAGGAAGAGGGAGCCTGAAGCTGTAAACCCGCCCATTACATCAACAGGAAGAGGAAGACTGAAGCTGTAGACCCGACCACAGCCTGAACAAGAAGTGGGAGCCTGAAGCTGTAGAGACTCCCACAGCCTAAACAGGAAGCGGGAGCCTGAAGCTGGAGAACCATCCACAGCCTGAACAGGAAAAGGAAACCTGAACAGAAAGTGACAGCCTGAAGCTGTGGAACCGCCCACAGCCGGAACAGGAAGTGAGAGCCTGAAGCTGTTGAACCGCCCAAAGCCTGAACAGGAAGTGGGAGCCTAATGTTGTGGAAACACCCACAGCCTGAACAGGAAGAGGGAGCCTGAAGCTGTAAACCCGCCCATACCCTGAACAGGAAGTGGAAGCCTGAAGCTGTAGACCCGCCCACAGCCTGAACAGGAAGTGGGAGCCTGAAGCTGTAGAGCCTCCCACAGCCTAAACAGGAAGAGGGAGCCTGAAGCTGTAGACCCGCCTACAGCTTGAGCAGGAAGGGGGAGCATGAAGCTGTAGAACCACTCACATCCTGATCAGGAAGTGGGAGCCTGTATATGGAGAACCGCCCAGAGTCTGAACTAGAAGTGGGAGCCTGAAGCTGTAAAGTCACCCACAGCCTGAACAGGAAGAGGGAGCCTGAATATGGAGAACCGCCCACAGTCTGAACAGGAAGTGGGAGCCTGAAGCTGTAAATTCGCCCACAGTCTGAACAGGAAGTCGGAGCCTGAAACTGTAGAACCACCCACAGCCTGAACAGGAAGCGGGAGTCTGAAGTTGGATGTGGCTCTCTGAAACAGCATGGTGAGACAACCTCTTTAGCTAGATTCTTAGCTACTCTGACAACCACAATGTGATCTTTTTGTGGGGGAACAATCAGAGAAAGAAAAAGATGCTGCGGACTGTTCCTTAATACATAATATGCCATGGCCACATCTGCTGCGGCATCTAAGGAGTTAAAGAGCTGGGATCGGAGTTCTCTCTGATCCCAGCTACTTATTGCAGGTCACGGCTGTATGGTGCAGGCTCATGATGTACAATTACTTCTCGCGTTGTTACGGGGTCATCCCCTTTAAGCTGTGGCTTTACTGAACATTATCTTTTCACCTGCCAAAATCATCATAGCGATGCTCCAGCAAAGTGAAGGATCGGGACTCAGAGGAGCCGAGGATGGGGCTGAGCAAGAGCTACAGATGAAAAAAGGACAACGTGGACAACCCCAAGTTATCAGAGCCTGGAGCTGGGCTACTAATCCAGGGATTTGGAGGAGGTTTTCCTCTATTATGGGGTCATTGGTACCCGCCTTCTGGATCAACACCATAGGGTTAGTAGTTGAACTCAATGGACGGTCTTTATCCAACCTCATCTACTATAGTCTCATATACAGGTTCTCCATCCAATCCGTCGGCGAGCACAGGAGTTCAGTCTTCGGAAACCCCATTAAAGGGACAATTCTGTCAAAAAGGGGTGTTTTTGTTAAAAATCAATATTCCTGGAAAACACTTTTTTGAATTTTTAGCAGGATTTTTAATTTTTTTTTTTATTTTGGCAGTCCCCTGCAATGGTCCAATAGAAGACTGCAAGGAGGTTTTCTTGGTCAGGTAATACTATTCACTATGGCTGCAGGTATCGGCCTCTAAGCCATTAGTGAGTCTCTGCAGAATAGCATGGATAGCAGGAAAGTCACGGAGCCACGCACCTCCCCGGTTCTGTCACCTTCCGGGAGATTTGTAAATTCTCAGATTCTGGAAACGCCAGACCTCTGACCTCCGTCTGCATTATCCATGCACTTCATCAACATTAGGTCAATAAGAAGCATCTTGGACACCAGCGCCCGCTCATGATGGAGAACCCACTTACACCTTCTACATGAATTACACTGAAGACAAAACTTCCATCCCATCACTAATTATCCAATGATTATTGGTCTATGCAAATTATTCAAGAAGCCTTGATTTTTGTATCACAGCCACTTATGGCATCAACACCAACCAGTTTATCACCACCTCCATCTCTACCATCACCACCACCATGGCCACTACCAACATCTATCATCACCGCTGTCATTACCACCACCATTGTCTGCCGTGACTAGTGTCAACTTCACTACGTCCACCATTGCCATGACTATCTCCACTGCCACAACCACCACCTTCAGCTGCCATGACCACCAACATAACCACTATCATCATAAATGCTGAATTGACAAACACTACTACCTGCCATGCCCATCACCACAGCCGTGACTAATGCCAGCGTCACCACTTCCACTATCAACGTCTGCCATGACCACCACCTTCACGCGCCATGACCACCATTAACATTACTGCTGTCATTACTACCATCAGTGATGATGGTGGAGGTGGTAATGTCGGCAGTGGTCATGGAGGACAATAATGGTAGAAATGACAGTAGTGATAGAGGTGGTGATCGTGGCCAACAATGATAGCAAAAAATAGCAGGCATGATGGTGGAGGTGGTGATGTTAGCAGTGATCATGAAAGAATGTCCTAACCACCACCAACATTACTGCTGTTGTTACTGCCATCAGTGATGATGATGGAGGTGGTGATGTTGGCAGTGGTCATAAGAGACAATGTCATGACCACCACCTTCACCCGCCTTGACCACCACCAACATTACTGCTGTCATTACTACCAACAGTGACGATGGTGGAGGTGGTGAAGTTGGCAGTGGTCATGGAAGACATTAATGGTAATAATGACAGTAGTGATAGAGGTGGTGATGTTGGCAGTGGTCATGAAAGACAATGTCATAACCACCATCTTTACCTGCCATGACCATCATCACTGCTGTCATTTTCACCATAATTTTTTGCCATGACCATCGCCAACATCATCACTGCCATGACAACCACCAACATAACCATCCCTATCACTGCTGACATGACCATCATCACCAATGCCACAAACAACACCAACATCACCACCTCCATCAACACCACTGCCCTGTCCACTATAATTGTCTGCCATGACCAGGGCCAACATCACTACCTCCACCATCACCACTGCAATGACCCCAGCATCATGACTACAATCATCACTATGATCTTCAAAGCTACTTTCACGAGCCTCACCCCCTGCACTGCCATGATCAGGACTTAAAGCACTTTCAATGTCACTCTCCACGATCATCACCACAGTCACCACCAACACCTCAACCATCACCATTGTCATAATCAACAAATCATCACTGGTAAATCCATCGTCACCACCATAACCTCATCCAGGATTATCATGATCACCACCATCACCATTGTCACTATTAATGGTTTGACCATCACACTCATTATCTTCACCACCAACCAGGCTCAGGGGCTTACTGCCTCTTCCCTCTGTTAGTGCTTCCTGTCAGGATATCACTGTGGGAACCTTCCAACCCTCTTGCTCTGCCAGAAGCAGCAGAGATGAATTAAATAGGAGGGTTGTTAGGAAATCACCAAATATCAGGACATTGTATGTTGGGGGGCTCTAGGGGACACTTGTCATATAGGGCACTCCGCTGGCTCTGTTGTTTATGGGAGCACTCTCACGATCAACACAGCGCCATCAATGGGTCCTCTGATAGTAGTGTTAGTAGGGACAATCTGGCTACCACCATTTGGAAATACATTATTTGTCTGTTGTATAGTGGCTTATGTTATGTGCACAATATGGCTGCACTATTTATGTGAACTGTATGCTGGCACTATTGTTTATGGGAGCACTCTCATGATCATCACAGCGCCATCAATGGGCCCTCGGATGGTACAGTTAGTAGGGACAATCTGGCTACCAGTATTTGGGAATACATTATTCGTCTGTGGTATAGTGGCTTATGTTATGTGCTCTGTATGGTGGCACTATTTATGTGTACTGTATGGCATGACTGGTTTTGTGTGGAATATAGCAGTGCACGTCATGTGTTTTGTATAATGACATTAGTTGTGCTAGTGCAGTGGTATTAATGTGTACTATATGGAGGCATTAATAATGTGCAGTGTATGTCAGCATTACTTATGCATATATTTTGGTGGCATGCATTTTGTGTGTAGTACGACAGCACTATTTATGTGTGCTGTATGGTGACAGTTTATTGTACAGTATTGTCATAGCAGCTGATGTGGAGCCCAGAGGCTCAGGAGGGCCCCTCAGGTCCAAAAACATTTTTAGGGTGAAACAAGTTGGTGGCTTTCTGCTGTGAAGCAGAACTTTGTGGGTTCCCTAATATGAATATAGCGCTAATATTTATGCCTTTATTACTTTTATGCAGCTGTTCTATTTTCCGATCATCAGACAGCAAGACCCAACTTATTTGGCTATGGAGTCCCATGAATTATTGTTATGCCCCTATACTTATATACATTATAGTGGCAAAAGTTCGGTGCACAGGATGGCAGCACTGCTTATGTCTAGTCAGGCTTGGACTGGGCCGCCGGGGGACCGGGGAATCCCCAGGTGGGCCCCCCCGAGCCGCTGTGGGCCCCGGAGGCAGTGCCGTCGCTCCCCGGGGCCCGTCCGCGCATCCGGTCACTGAACGCCCGGGACCCACGTCCCGAGCGCTCAGAGACCGGGCCCGGTAGCCGGGGACTAATGTCCCCGACTCCCGGGCTGCGCGGTGTCAGCGGAGCACAGCGCCACTAGCGCTGCGCTCCGCTGATCTCCCCGGCAGGCTGAACGCATTAGGCCTTCAGCCTGCCGGGCGCCGGCCCCTACTGCTGACGTAGGTGGCGCGGTGACGTCACTTCACCGCGCCGCCTATGCAGGGCGGCAGTACGGAGCCGGCGGCAGCACGGAGCGGCCGGGACCTGCCAGGAGCGGGAGCCGGAGCGGGAGCAAGGTAAGTGATTGATTGTTTTTTTTTTTGTTTTTTTTTAAACTACCTACAGGGGGGCTCTGGCTACTATGGGGGGGGGACACTGGCTAAGGGGGGCGCTGGCTACAATGGGGGGACACTGCTAAGGGGGGCTCTGGCTACTACGGGGACACTGACTACAAAGGGGGCCCTGGCTACTAGGGGGGGAGACTGGCTACTAGGGGGGAGACTGGCTACAAAGGGGGGGCTCTGGCTACTAGGGGGTGGGCTCTGGCTACTGGGGGGGGACACTGTACTAGGGGGGCTCTGACTACAAGGGGGGGCCCTGACTACAGGGGGGGGGGGGCCCTGGCTACCTACATGGGGAGCCCTGGCTACCTACATGGGGGGCCCTGGCTACCTACATGGGGGCCCTGACTACAAGGGGGGGGCCCTGGCTACCTACAGGGGAGCTCTGGCAATCTAAGGGGGCCCTGACTACCTACAGGGGGGCCCTGACTACCTACATGAGGGGCCCCAGCTACCTATAGGGGGGCCCTGACTACAAGGGGGTCCTGACTACCTACAGGGGGCCCTGACTACAAGGGGGGTTCTGGCTACCTACAGGGGGCCCTGACTACAAGGGGGGTTCTGGCTACCTACAGGGGGCCCTGACTACAAGGGGGGTTCTGGCTACCTACAGGGGGCCCTGACTACAAGGGGGGCCCTGGCTACCTAAACACTAAGGGGGCTCTGACTACCTACACAGTAGCTAAAGGGGGGCCCTGACTTCCTGCACACTACCTAAAGGAGGCCCCTAACTCCCTGTAGACTACCTAAAGGAGACCCCTAACTGTCTGTATAGTACCTAAAGGAGACCCCTAACTGCCTGTATAGTACCTAAAGGAGGCCCCTAACTCCCTGTAGACTACCTAAAGGAGACCCCTAACTGTCTGTATAGTACCTAAAGGAGACCCCTAACTGCCTGTATAGTACCTAAAGGGGGTCCCTAACTGCTTGCAGCCTATTTAAAGGGGACCCTAACTACCTACAGCTTACCTTACTGGGGGAAACCACCTACCTACAGCCTAACTAACTGGGGTCCACCAACCTAACTGTAGCCTATCAACTTGCATAACTGGGGCCTGCTTATCTACCTGGGGGCTATTTACCTACCCACCTGTGGCTAGGTACCCACCCAACCTACCTGGGGCTGGCCTAGCAACTTATCCAGCGGGGGTCTACCTACCTAAATAGGGCCTATCTAGTTACCTGTGGCCTCTCCCCACCCTCCAAACCCTTAGGATACTAGGCTTGTACCCGCTCTCCCACCCCTGGGTAGTTTGTACAGAGGTGGGAATAGGTAAAGAAATGCTGGAAAATTGAGGATTCTAAGATATTTGTGTGTAATTTCTGCAGGGATGAGTGGTGGCCGGGACAAGTCATCATGGCGGTGTGGAACGGATGCAGAAGAAAAGGGAATCGGAACGACTCATGAGAGAAGAGAACGACTCAGACGTCTCTGGTGAGTCCCTGACATCAAGGGTTATTTTTTATATTGTAATGTGATGTGACCTGAGCTGGTGTCTGACCTCTATGTGGTCTCTATATGGGGGTGTTGTAGGTTATACCTGAGCTGGTGTCTGACCTCTATGTGGTCTCTATATGGCGGTGTTGTAGGTTATACCTGAGCTGGTGTCTGACCTCTATGTGGTCTCTATATGGCAGTGTTGTAGGTTATACCTGAGCTGGTGTCTGACCTCTATGTGGTCTCTATATGGCGGTGTTGTAGGTTATACCTGAGCTGGTGTCTGACCACTATGTGGTGTCTATATGGTGGTGTTGTAGGTTATACCTGAGCTGGTGTCTGACCGCTATGTGGTCTCTATATGTTGTAAGTTATATTGGCGCGGGTATAGTGGCAGCGTACATGTGTCCCTGATTGTAAGAGTGAGGGAACACCTGACCCTGTGATAGGAGTTAGACTTTTACTTTCTTGCTGGTGTTTATTTTAGAAGGTGGTGAGGTGCGTGACCAAGGGAAACGTGGAGGGGATATTGTATGCGGGTGGAGGGGGATATTGTATGTGGGTGGAGGGGGATATTGTATGCGGGTGGAGGGGGGATATTGTATGTGGGTGGAGGAGGAAAATGTATGTGGGTGGAGGGATTATTGTGGAGTATGTATGTGGTGGAGGGATGATATGTATGTGGGTGGAGGGGGATATTGTATTGGGTGGAGGGGGATATTGTATGTGGGTGGAGGGGATATTGTATGTGGGTGGAGGGGGATATTGTATGTGGGTGGAGGGGATATTGTATGTGGGTGGAGGGGATATTGTATTTGGGTGGAGGGGATATTGTATGTGGGTGGAGGGGGATATTGTATGTGGGTGGAGGGGGATATTGTATGTGGGTGGAGGGGGATATTTAAGTGGGTGGAGGGGGATATTGTAGGTGGGTGGAGGGGGATATTGAATGTGGGTGGAGGGGATATTGTATGTGGGTGGAGGGGATATTGTATGTGGGTGGAGGGGATATTGTATGTGGGTGGAGGGGGATATTGTATGTGGGTGGAGGGGATTGTATGCGTGGAGGGGATATGGAGGCTACTTAGCCATGTGTCTATAATGTGTGAGACAGACAGACATGTGACTCTCTTGCTATTGTACTACACCATACAGTTCTGTTTTGCACACTGTATTATGTGGTAAAATGGGCGCGTTTATGTCCGAGAGGCCGGTAATATTTTCATGTACAGTAGGGTGGGCCCCCGAGATCATTTCCCCTGTGGGCCCCAGACCCCCCAGTCCGACACTGTGTCTAGTGTATGGTGGATTTAGCTTAAAGGGGTTGTCTCGCTACAAAGAATAGCTTTCAAATTGTAGGGAACACAAAATAAAGACATTTTCCAAATATATTGCTTTGTTGTTTTCCCTAAGGAGATACAAGTGAATTTATGACCTCCCTGGCTATTTCAGTTCCCTCAGTAACTGACCTGTAAACAATTCTCCCCCTGCTGTTTGTTCAATGAGATAACAGTGAGTGATGTCATCACACAGGTCTAGGCAGTGTCCTGTGCTGCTCAGCAGTAAAAAGCTTGATTTATGTAAAATAAACAGAACTGTAATTAGGGCTTTTGTTTTGGGGATCAGATAAGAAGTCCTGTTAGTAGTTTGAGAAGCTAATCTGATCTAATTAGCATCTGAAAGCACAGCACTGCACTGAGCTGTACAAGCATGGAGCTTATGCAAATGAGTCAGTCTGAACCAGGAAGTGACAGAGTATTTCATTCATGCATTCTCTGAAACTCTGAAGGGAGACAACTCCTTTAATGTATAGTATTGCACACATTACATTATTTGTTTCTTGCCTAGCAGCATAGGTTATGTGCATAGTATGGCAACACTATGTGTATACATTGTGGTAGCATTAGCAATGTGTACTGTATGGCAGCACTATTTATGTCGGCACAGATTATGTGCACAGTATGGCAGCACTTCGTGTATACATTATGGTAGCATTAGCAATGTGCACTTTATGGCAGCACTACTTATGTTGGCACAGGTTATGTGCATAGTATGGCAGCACTATGAGTATACATTACGGTAGCATTAGCAACGTGTACTGTATGGCAGCCTTACTTATGTTGGTACATGTTATGTGCATAGTATGGCAGCACTAGGTGTATACATTATCGTAGCATTAGCAATAAGTACTGTATGGCATCACTACTTATGTATATAATGGTGGCACATGTTATGTGCACAATATAGCAGCACTATGTACAGTGTCGCAAGATAATTTATGTTTACTGTATAATGGCATTAGGCTAGTACAGTGGTATTAATGTGTATTATATGACAGCTGTATTTCTGCATACATCAGGGTGGCATTAGTTTTGTGTACAGTATGGCAGTGTCCTTCATGCTAATTGTTTTGTGACATGCTAATGCAGTGGTATTAATGTGTACTATAGTAATGTACTTTACAACAGCAGTACTTAATTTATGCCACCATAATGTATACTTATGTGTACTATATAGCAGCAGTATTTATCTGAACTGTATAGGGACGTTTATGTACAGTATAGCAGCACTACTTATTTTTACCGTAAAGTAGCATTAGTCTTTTCTATGGTATGGCAGCATACTTCCTGTTCACTGTACAGTGATATTAGTCATGGCAGCACTGTTATTATGAACTACGTGGTAGCATTATAATGTGTAGTGTATGGCAGCATAATCTACACTGTATAAAGACATTTTAACTGACTTCATAACTATTCAGTGCCTGTGTTATAAAGCTGCAGGCACATCTACCTGTCCGTGTGCGCACACTATAGGCATAGTCAACCTCCAACCCCAAAAAATCTTGAAATGTCGCTTTTAAAAGGACACTTTTTGGCTTTAGCAGATCGAGGCGTAGGTTCGGTTTGGTCGGGGATGCAATTTTCTGCAGTGCACAGCCCTTGTGGTTTCACGTGGCCAATTGGCGAGAGATGTGGCTACTGCAGGAGGGTGAAGGTGCATGACCCTAGGCAGCGCCTATCCTCTGCTGTTTAGCTCAACCCTCTAATCCCACACATCCCTTATAGAAACACCGAGACTTGGATTGGATGATTTGGCCACAGCAGCCGTTTATTTACATACAGACAAATAATAATAACAGAAAAAACTAATGATACTAACCCCCACAATACCCATCCACCATAACCATCAACTTGGGGCTGAGGTCCTTGGAGCTAAAATGAACCAACAACCAGGGTCTGGCGGAAACACCTGTTTTCTTCTCTCCGCAGTCTTCTTGCCCCCAGCCATCACCCCCGGCTTCAGGGCACCAAGAGCCACCTCAGGCGGCTAACCATTCCATGACCTGCTCCCAAGGACGCTGCCCTGTGGAGCCCAAATCTTCGCCAGACCAGACCATCCACGAGATTGGGAGCCAAGCTGAGCCTGACTCCCCCCTAATTTCACCGACTCCAAGGACCCCAACCCGCCACAGCTAGCGATCGTGACCCCCTTACGACCGCGACGCCCCCCACAGCCCCAAAGCCCTCTCAATCCCTTCACGGATATCCCAAGACCACAAATCGAGCCCTACAGCATTCAAGTGCACCCCGTCCCTACGCCAAAACTCCCCGTCACCAGGCTCCAAGTCTCTATGTCTAACCACAAATCCCCCATTCCGAGCTACAAAGGACGCCACTGATCTATTAACCTTCACTCGGGCCCTATTAATTCCTACTACTGAGGAAGCGTGACGCCATGCTCGCCTCGGCACCATATCCGACCAAACAATCACCAATCCTGGATACAGGGACCATAGCCGCAACAAATCAAAACGAATGTCCCTAATCAACTCTCTAATGGGACGGGACCCCAAATCGTTACCCCCAACATGAAAAACAACAATATCCGGTGCCCTATCCCACAGTACTAATTCCTGAAAATCCGGCAAAACTTGACGCCACACCATCCCTCTCTTTCCGATCCATCGCACCACTGCAATTTCTTCCGGTATTCCAAGCTGCCGACCACTAGTTCTCAGCGCTGCTCGTTCCGACCCCCAATGCACGAACGAGTGGCCCAAGATCCAGACCAATCGTTGCCCTATAAGAAAAGCAAAGGGAAAAAAGGAAGGGGGAAGAAATCACAGAAAAAACCCATGTCCTAATTGGAAACAAATTGCTCTCCCCCCCCCCCCCTTTTAACCCAACACTATATCGCCACTAAATGCGGGCGAATATACAACCTAAACCTCTCAGACTCCCATCTCCCTATTTTGCGCACCGAGTCTGCATCCAATCCCAAACCCGCCGCCTCCGTGGCCGCCCCGATGCGGAAGGAATGTGGCGCAAACTGACGCGAGTTTAATCCCAGTTCTTCCAAACAGCGGCGAAAGACCGCCGTAAATTGGAACCGAGACAGGAAACTGCCATCTGAGTGCCCAAGCAGGGGGCCGGCGCCCCCTACCCGCATCCTACTATAATCATCAAAACACCTAACCGGGCACATGACCGCGCCCCCAACTGCCCTTAAACGCACTACCTTACCCTTACCCCCCTGATCCGTCTTAGACCGCCTTATCAGGATCGCCAAACCGTCCGCCGTCCTCTGTACATCTGAGACTAGTAGACCCCCAACCACTTTCTTACTGGGGGAAACCAGTTCACTAACCCGTAGCGCCCCAAAAAAGGCCAATGAAAAGGCGAGTCTAAAAAGACTGATCTCAAAATTTGAAGAACAGACCCCTGGCAGCCTATCCCCCAGTTTTTCCAACAAGCTAAAAACCACCGGGCGCCGCTGATCAGCCTTACGCTTCCCCTTCCGCAAACCCTTCAAAGCCTGCGCAACAAGGAAATCCTTCGTAATATCCGCCATCCCCCGTGACTTAAAGCCAAAAGCCAAAGCCGACATCATGCGTGCAACCTTAGATACGGACCACCCTTCATTAACAACATGCCCCACTAAACAAAACAAGGCCGCCGCCCTCTCCCTCTCCGTAATCACCTGCCCAAGGTGCTCTACCCAGCGCTCCCACAGAGCCCACGATGCCGAATATGCAACCCAAGTCCCCGCACTCAAGGATGACCTGAACAAGCGATGTGCGGCATCCAAACCACGGTCCATAACTCCCTGGGGCATTCCACCCCCACTTCTGCTGCATCCGGCGCCAGCTCCCGGAAGCGCTCCAGCTGCAAACGAGATAATGCGTCAGCCAGGTTGTTATCTACCCCCGGGACATGTGTCGCCACCACCCATACGTTCAGATCCAAGCATCGCAGGACAAAACGTCGCAGCAAACATAAGACAGGAGGAGAGGAAGCCGACAAGGAGTTTATCGCCTGGACGACCCCGAGGTTATCGCAGTGGAAGCGAATCTTCTTATTCCGGAACCGCTCCCCCCATATCTCAAAGGCCAATATAATAGGGAACAGTTCAAGAAGAGCCAGATTTTTTACCAAGCCCGCTTCCACCCAGATCGCAGGCCACCGGCCCGCACACCAGTCCCCCTGACAGTACGCCCCAAAGCCCACACTTCCCGCCGCGTCCGTAAAGACTTCAATGTCAGCGTTGCTCAACTCCTTATCCAATATAATGGATCATCCATTATATTGCTCCAAGAACGTCTGCCACACCCTTAAATCTTCCCTCATCCCTGCCGTTAATCGAATAAAATGATGTGGAGCTCGAACCCCCGCCGTCGCCCCCGCCAACCGCCGCGAGAACACCCTTCCCATGGGCATAATGCGGCAGGCAAAATTCAATTTTCCCCAATAGGGACTGTAAGTCCCTCAAAGTTACCTTCCTGCCCGCTAACACCCTTTCGACTTCCAAACGCAAACCCAACAACTTGTCCTCTGGCAGACTACATTCCATTAAAATGGAATCAATGTGGATACCCAAGAAGTTAATCGATGTGGTCGGCCCTTCTGTCTTTTCTGCCGCCAGCGGGACACCAAAATGATTCGCCACCCATTGCATTGATGCCAACAGCGACCCGCACACCTCTGAGTCCGCTGGGCCAATGCAAAGGAAGTCATCTAGGTAATGAATAACAGACGACAACCCCGAAACATCCCGCACCACCCATTCCAAGAAGGAACTGAATGCTTCAAAATAAAAGCAGGATATGGAACACCCCATTGGTAAACACCTATCTATGAAAAACGACCCCTCCCAAAAACAGCCCAACAACCTAATGCTATCCGGATGCACTGGCAACAAGCGAAAAGCGGATTCAATATCCGTCTTTGCCATCAGGGCCCCCCGACCGTGATACCGAACCCAACGAAGCGCCGCATCGAACGACGTGTAAACCACCGAACATAATTCGGGATCAATACCATCATTCACCGAAAGACCCTTCGGAAACGATAAATGATGAATTAACCTAAATTTATTATGCTCCTTCTTCGGAACCACCCCTAACGGGGAAACCACCAAATTTTTTAATGGCTTGGTCCCAAATGGGCCCGCCATTCTCCCTAAGGATACCTCTTTCGCCAATTTTTCCGCTACTACCCCCGGGTGTTGAAAAGCCGATCGTAAGTTTTTGGTCGAAAAAGGGACCTCGTGAGAGGGTGGCGGGATCCGAAAACCATCCCTAAACCCTTCCCTTAACAACCCCGCAGCCTTTTGATCCGGGTATCTATCTAGGTACGGCCCCATCGCGAGAATGCTCACCGGGGTCATTCCCTTGAGAAGGACCAGCCCCCTTTCCTCTTCCCCTGCGCAAGCACCGAGCTGCCCCGTGGGAGGCGGCGCTGCAAACTGCGCATACGTGCTTGAACCTGCAATTTGTCCCGAACCTACACTGGTTCTCATTAAATTGCCAACAGATCCCGGCCTTGAATCCCACTTGGGATCCGCTGCTTCCTGACCCGACGCCTCCCTGCTGGCTAAAGCCCCCGGGTCCGCCCTGAAAGGGCTGACCGTAACGGGTCGGGGCCATGACTCGCAACCACAAACCGATGTCCTTGTGATCCCATCGGATTGACGGCCGCACCGCCTTCCTCTGACGAAACTGCTCGTCATAACGGAGCCATGCTTGCCCCCCATAAACCCGTTGCGCCTCACCTATCGAATCAAGATAACAAAAAAGCGCTGAACAATGCTCGGGGAACTTTTCCCCTATGACACTCGCCAAAATAGCAAATGCCTGCATCCAGTTCTGAAAGGTCTGCGGTATCAGCCGCCACCTTCGCTTCTCCTCCTCTTCTTTTTTGCTTTCGTCCCGTTTTCCTTTGGGTAAATTAAATTTTTCAAGAGGAAGAAGAGAAAAAATTTCGACATATTCATCTTGCCAAATTTTTTCTCTCACCTCCTTTTTTAAATGAGCACCCAAGGGGCCTTCGAAGCAAACATAGACTTCTCCTTTTGCTCTGTCGTCCAACCTCACCCTGTCCACTGTATCCTGTTCAGTCTGAACCGATACAGTCACCCCAGCTTCCCTAGTGGTTCCCCTCCCGTCCCCAGTCGTCAGGTCCCTCGTCCCCAACGTAGGCCAAACCGGACCCGCCGAGTTACCCGCTACGCTCCAAGCCGACACCGGGGACTGCTGACACCCTGATCCTGGCGTACCAGGGAAACGAGCCAAAAATTCCCGTAAACTACCAGCTAAATCCTGCCAAGCCGCGATTCCACCGCCCGGAGGAGCTAAGCCCGACGCCAACCCCTGCGCCGCATGCCCCGGCGGTGACGAGACAAACATAGAAGGAGACTCACCAGGCTGCACAGGAGCTGTGATCCCGCCAGCCGCGCTGCCCGATCCCTGAAGCCTGTCTCCTTGTCCCACGCTGGTGATGTCCTCCTCTCGCCTTGCTGATCTCGACCGCTGACGCTCCCGGACCACATGGATTTCCGATCGGACCCTTCCTGCATTCTCCCACGTCGGAGGACCCCCAAGTGAGTCCCCATAACGCATCTCAGGCCCCAGACCTCCAGGTCCGGCCGTCCGCCAAGCTTCAGCTGAGTACGTCGTCCTCAGGCCTGCCTCAGCCTCTTCTCTCCCGGAACTCCGGACACGCTCCCTGGCGGGCCCCCCGACTGGCTCCTCGCCAGGGGCACCCGCCGCTGCCGCGGGAATCACGACGGCTGGAGCCACCGTGTGCGCCACCCCCGGGCTGGGATGGCGCCCACGACGCTCCGCAGGGCCCGCCCGCCTAGTTGGATTCCTCCCAGGCCGGGCTGCGCACGGCCGCCTGGACGACCGCGCGGCCCGACCCGGAGGGTCCCCGGAGGGGCTCCTGCGGCGAATGCGGGCCCTCGGTGTCAGCTCCGGGCTCAGCCGCTCCGGCGGCCGAGTCCTGCGCCTGACATTGGCCCCTGTGCTGGCGGCCGTTACAGGGGGAATGGCAGAATCAGATGCGGCCGTGCCCGCCCCTCCCAGCGCGCCCCGTACCTGCTCCGCCAGCCAGGCGGGGCCGCGCTCTCCTGCTGCCTGCCTCAGCTGGGCTATCAAGGCCTCCACCTCCGCTGGCCCAGACATTATGACCCTAATAAATCCTGAGAAACGAGCAGCACGCGCGTCAGCTTACCACACTGCTACCCTGTGCTGACCGCGCGTCTGCTCCCGCGCAGCGCGGGCTCGGCTTTATATGCCGGCCCCCCTTCGCTGCGCGTCGCCCGCTAGGCTCCGCCCCCTATGACCTTGCGCCCCCTGTCCGGCCCTTTCCTGACATGAAACTGCTGGAAGGCAGCTGTGCCTGCTGATAAGACTCTTGTCCTGCTGCCAATGGATAGGACCACAGCCCCCAGGTAGGAGGTACAGGCGTCCTGAGAAGACTGCTGTACACAGAGGCCCTGAGGGCTCACAGGCAAACTGCTAAAAGACCATGGCTACATCCGCTACAGATATCAGCTTGTAGATCACATTATTATGCACAGTCCTCGTTATAGGATCCAACAGCGGTGACGGCAGAGGCATCTTAATACCGGAGAATTATCCCTGAGACGGGTAAGGTTCGCCACCTCCTGGTCAATTCTGAGCAAGATCATTAATATATGCTCGTATATATAAAAAAGAAAAATGTTTTTAAAGTGGACGCTCGCCCCCACCCGGTCCCAGGCTTTGAGTTACAGTCACAAATGACCTACAGCCGCAGTCACCTCCCAAATTATAGAGAAAGAGAAAAAGGATGAGGACAGTCTCTGACTGGGCCTTGGAGGAGCAAGAAAAACCTTTGGTGGGACCCTGAGAAGAGCAGGCCTGTGGCTGTTTTTTGGGGGAGAAAGGCAGAGAAAGGAGTCCACTCTACTGGAGGAGCCACCCCCTTTCCCCTGGAGAGTCCACTCTAGTGGAGGAGCCACCCCCTTTCCCCTGGAGAGTCCACTCTATTGGAGTAGCCCCCCACTTTCCCCTCGAGAGTCCACTCTACTAGAGGAGCCACCCCCTTTCCCCTGGAGAGTCCACTCTAGTGGAGGAGCCACCCCCTTTCCCCTGGAGAGTCCACTCTAGTGGAAGAGCCACCCCCTTTCCCCTGGAGAGTCCACTCTAGTGGAAGAGCCACCCCCTTTCCCCTGGAGAGTCCACGCTAGTGGAGGAGCCACCCCCTTTCCCCTAGAGAGTCCACTCTAGTGAAGGAGCCACCCCCTTTCCCCTGGAGAGTCCACTCTACTGGAGGAGCCACCCCCTTTCCCCTGGAGAGTCCACTCTACTGGAGGAGCCACCCCCCTGAAGAGTCCACTCTACTGGAGGAGCCATCCCCTTCAAGAGTCCACTCTACTAGTGGAGCCACCCCCCCAAGAATCTACTCTACTGGTGGAGGAGCCACCCCCCAAGAGTCTACTCCACTGGAGAAGTCACCCCTCCCTCAACAGTCCACTGGTGAAGACACCCCCGCCTCATGGGGCCACTCCACTGGTAGAGCCACACCCCTCCCAAGAGTCCCCCCCATGGGGGGAGACACCCCCTCCTCCCGCCTCCCCTCCCCTGGTGGAGCCCCCCCTTCCTCCCGAGGCCCCCCCCCTGGTGGGGTCACCCGTCCTCCCCACGAATCCCCGCCAAGGGTGGAGACACCCCTTCCTCAATAGTCCACTCCACTGGTGGGGTCCCAGGCTTCTCAGTCTGACACTGGATGCACATGCTATTAAGTAGGTGGATCTGCTGTTCATATGTCTGGAAGAGCTGAGTGCCAACCTCCTTAAAAGCTAGAATGGTGGTAAGTTTTTACAGACCAGATAAAATTGTGCTGCAGATCTTCTAGGAGATAAGGAGACCACCTGCCTCTGTGGTCCTCACAGAGCTAAGAGGAGTTGCCCAAGATTAGAATAGGGATCTGCTTTTTTTTTTGTTTTAGGAATTGCACAATTCTTGCCTATGAACTGTGTCTTGCATGCACTTGAGCTGCAATACCAGACATGACCACATAGAAAAGGGCGGTTCCAGGCAGAAGAAAATATTTTTTCTAATTTCATACAAGCACGGCATCATCCCATAGTTCTATGAGACTCATACACCACCCAACTTATTATCCCCAACCAGTCCTACTAACTGACCCCCCAACTGGGGGCGAAACATGAGGCTCCTGGGCCCCTATGCAAAATCTGTAGCAAAACCTCGCACTTATGTTGTGCCATTTAGAACGTTAGTATCTTATGTGGTGAAGGGGCTTTTGGGCCCCCATTGGAGTCGGAACCCAGGCACAACTGTTATCTCTAAACCCCAGCATCCAACATCTGAATGGATGAAAGATGGGGAAACTCCGATCCCCGCGCCAAAACTATAGTGGCCTTTAAAAGGTCATTCTGGTACATGACATGAATGGTTCCTTGAAGCGGATGTGTGACAAATACTGACATGTCTAAATCCTGAAAAAACTAAAAATGGTGTGAACCTTAAAGGGGTTGTCTTGCTACATGGATTCATCATACTGCAGTCCTGTTTTCTCAATTTCATTTTTTAATTTACTGGTTACTACTGGCCTGCAGTGATGAGCTGCTGAGGACACCAGATCTGTAGCTATAGTGACCAGCGCTGGCAGCCTATCAGGAGAGATCGAACAAGTCTGTAGCTATAGCGACCAGTGCTGGCAGCCTATCAGAAGAGAGGAACAGGTCTGTAGCTATAGCGACCTGAGGAGCTGATGCAGCCCATACAAGAGGGGATATCTAGGAATAGGTAGGACACTGTTAATGGACACATATTTCAAAGTGATTTGTTTTTGCAAGATCTTTAACCTAGAAAGCAGCGATCCCTGGAGTGAGACGACCCCTTTAACTCCTAGCGACCACCCACGTCTTTTGGCATCGCTGCAGACATCGGAGTTTGCGGCTCCGGGCGCCGCAGCCGTGCTGAGATCGGGGCTGTACTACACAGCCCTGATCCCAGAGCATCTCCTGCAAGCACCGGGAAACGGGGGAACCTCCGCACTCCAGTGCTTTAACCCTTTGATTGCCGGGGTTCATCACCGCAGCGCAAACAAAGGGTTTCCCTGCTCTGTCGGGTGATCGGAACACCCGGTGACCCGACAGAGCCCGGGAACAGCTGCACAGTCAGCCCTGGGGACCTAGAGTAGCCCCAGGACTGTCTGTGTAACAAGCCAGTGATCAGGCCAGACTGTGTGCTGTCCTGATCACTGCCTGTGTCAGACTGACACAGATTATAATGTATTAGCATATAAGAATATGCTAATGCATTACCAAGTGTAAGCAAAAAGAAATGAATAAAAATAAATAAATAATTGTGCATACAACGTGTACTGTATGGCAGCACTACTTATGTATATAATGGTGGCAGATGTTATGATGACGTCACACCGCTTACACTGCTCAGCAGCTCCTGGACATGGACGCGGGACTGTGGGATCGTGGCAAGGTGAGTATGTATTTTTTTTAAATCTTATTATCATTAACTGCAGGGGCTACTATCTGGCTAAAAGGGGCAATTACCTGACCACAGGGGGCTTCTACACAGCTTTAGGGGGCTACTACCTGGCTACAGGGGGGCTAACTACCTGGCTACAGGGGTCTAACTACCTGGCTACATGTGGGCTTCTACCTGGCTACAGGAGGCCAGCTACCTGGCCACTTGGGGCCTACTACACAGCTAGAGGGGGGCTACTACCTGGCTACAGCGAGGCTACTACATATGGGCTACTACACAGCTATAGGGGCTACTACAGGGGCTACTACCTGGCTATAGCGACCACTTGATTACAGGCGCTACTACCTGACTATAGCGGCTGTTAACTGGCTATAGGGGCTACTACAGGGGTTACTACCTATCTATAGAAGCTACTACAGGGGCCTACTATCTGGCTATAGGGGCTACTTTCTGGCTACAGGGGGCTACTACATGGCTATAGGGGACATATTACCTGGGTACAGGGACTACTTCATGGCTACAGAGGGCTACTATCTGGCTATTGTATGGCTACAGGGGGCATATTACCTGGCTACTATATGAGTTGGGTGCTATATATGGGAGCTTGTATAGAGATACAGATTGGTAGAGAAGTGCTGATAAAGTGAGGAGTCTAAGATGTTTGTTTTGTATATCCTACAGTGAAGAGTCATGGCTGGGAGAAGTCGTCATTACATCTGGGACAGATGGAGAAGAAAAGAAAGAGAACAACCTACAGAGACGTTTCCTGTAGGTGCCTGGATGTAACTTTACTTATATGTCTGCTGAGCCTGTGTACAACTGGTTTCCACTACTGTATGGTCACTGTGTGCCAGTAAGATCGGTTGTAGTATAATGGTTTGTATTCAGTAATGGTATTCTGTATTATTCAGTTACTATGTGCTGGTGATATGTGGTTATGGTGTGGTGGTATTATTCAGTTACTATGTGCAGAGGATATGTGGTCACGGTGTTGCAGTATTCGGTCACTATGTGGTGGTGATATGTGGTCATGGTGTGGTGATGATATGTGGTCATGGTTTTGTGGTATTATTCAGTCACTATTTGGTGGTGATATGTGGTCATGGTTTTAGTGTTGAGCGATTTTTAATCGACAAAGTTGAAATCGGCAAGGTTTTTTTTGGTGATCGAAAATTTCCAGATCTTTGCGATAATTAAGGTTAAAATCTGAGCATCATCTATTAAGATCGCCCTTTTTCTGCGCTTCCTGTAATTGTCGCGGCCAGCAAATGAGATTACAGAAATAGAGCAGGGTGAGATGTGTGGTGCGACGTCATGACTGGGATGTGTAGGTTGCGATTGGCTGGAAAAATCACATGACCTCGTTTTACATAGAACAGCGTTTCCTTTGTTTCAGCCTCAGTGTCTCTCAGCGTCTCATAGGGATAGGACCTGCGCTCTGCCTGGGGCCAAACAGCTCAGCGAAATTAGTCTATTTCTGCACAGAGAAACCTCTACTATTAGCTGTGATCCTTCCAATTTAGTTAGATTAGGGATTTAAAAGATTTTATGTAGTTAGCTAGAAAATTTTTAAAGCAGCATCTACCGCTTTTAAATTCACGGCGGTGGGGGGCGGGGCGGGGGGGGGCACCCGCGGGCGAACACAGACAAGCTCTATCTATAAAGAACACTGGAAAAAGTTCACCAAGACTTAGTGTAGACATTGCACTGCAATATCTTTATTATTAACAGTTTGCTATTGAAATATTTCCTGGATATTGGGCAGCCTGAACTTATTTTGGGATAACATCATTTCTAGTAACTGCAGGTCTCTCTGTTAGCTGCAAAACTCCACTTTTATTATCAGTATAAAACTTCAGATAAGGTGTTCAATTTTACCCATTGCACCTGTGACGTTGATATATCCACCTTGCACTTAAATTAAAACCAGCAATCTTGTAGTCAGCACAGGTTGTTTGTTGCCAAAAATACCGTGTATCGTACGAAAACATCACAGTTACGTGTTTTTTGACTTTTTGCGCACCCAGCATTTTTCATTGACGCAGCATCATAGTAAATCTTAAAAAAGAAATTCTATATTAACCACAGGTGAATTGAAAGGTGCAAAAAATACCTTTTATTATATCAAAACATAACAGTTACGTGTTTTTTGACTTTTGCACACCCAGCATTGTTCATTGACGCAGCATCTACGTAAATCTTAAAACAGCAATACTATATTCACCACAGGTCAATTGAAAGGTGCAAAAAATATCTTTTATTATATCAAAAAAAACAGTTACGGTTTTTTGGACTTTTCCCCATCCAGATTTGTTGATAAACCTTGATTAAAATTTAAAACCGCAATTTTGTTTTGATTAGGGGGATTTGAGAATCTGGATTTGCCGCTTTTAATAAGGGGGACTTTCCAAATATTCCATACCTTCTCAAATTTTATTTTCTGAACATGGAGCAAAATGCAGGTGGAAGCGGAAAAGAGGGGGGGTAGGCATGGAGGAAAGGGGTACGAGAGAAGGTGCTCCTTTCCAGTGCTGGCGAAAACACGCATCCCAGGGGTGCTTGCGGACCGTCAGGGCCTGTATCGCGGGGTCAGGGCCTGTGAATTAAGTAACGAAAAATCGTCGCCAATCTGTCCTTCAGTGGTTAATGAAACCCTACATCTAGCAGTTTACCTCCTCGCCCCTCGCAAGTCACGGCCACAAATGTCGCATCAGCATCATCAGCCCCCGCCCCAACATGAAGACCCCAAATGTAACTCGTGTCCCCACTGTGGATAATCCATTGTCTGAGACCTCTTTGATGACAAAATGCGGTTGGGGTCAAAGGCATGTTAAAAAATCGGGATGATTTAGTTCTCTGACGCCCAGTTACTGAGCCCCAAGGAGGTGAAGGAAGCGGTCAATCGGCAAAAATCCGGGCGGTCGGCAACCCCTTGCAGTGCCCCTTGCTTGTGGGCCCGCAGCTTCTGGATGCAGAAAAGTCAGGACGCCAAGTCACCTGTGTTGAAATGATGATGATGATGACGACATTGCGGACCCATCCTGGTTTTTTCCGCAGAATTTGCTTGCGAGCCGTTTCATCACTGGACGAGGGGAAGACGATGGGGTAGTGTCAATACGGGTCCCGCCACAAAAGGGAAGGGCGGGGTCGCAGAAGTCAGCTGATATGATTCCGCCAGCCACGGTCAGCGCAAACCCCGTCCTGCTTTATCGACGTCAAAAAGGTCCAGGCCCTCTCAAGCCTGGGCCTTCAGTGAGCAAGCCTCTGATTCACCCAGCGATGTCATATGCCTTTGCCGTTAACGCATAAGTAGAGGCAAGAACCTTAGGTGGTTAACCACCACCAACATGTCTAGTCACATGCAGCGAATGCATGAGTTGACATGGAGGGAACCTTGGCCAAAAAAGGCCAGACCGACGCCGGGCCTCCAACCACTGTCACCCCTCTGTCTCTGCCTCCTCCCCCCTCCGCCACCACCAAGCGTTCCTCAGCTGCCCATGTCTCTCGGGAGTCATGATCAGGGATCAGCCTCCGCTTCAGCCTCCACCGTCGCCCGAGTACCACCAGCACCACCACCAGAGACCCATCCTACCCCTTCTCCTACCGCCAGTTTGACGACCGGCACGCCGTACAGCGGCCAGTCTAGCACCCAGCCTTCTGTCTTCCGGGTTTTGGGGAGCAGAAGAAACACTTTAACCCAAACCATCCAAGCCAAAAGCCTGAATGTCGGCATTGCCAGGCTTTTGGCCTTGGAAATGTTGCCTTTCAATCGGTGGACACAGATGGGTTCCGCCACGTCATGGCCCTCGCCCGCCCCAAAAACCAGATTTCGAGCAGGCATTTCTTTGCCAGAAAAGCCGTCCCTGCCCTGGCCAGCCACGTGTCATCTAAAAATTTTAAGCGCGTTGTCTGCATCTGTGTCCGGAAAGTCCATTCACCACGACACATGGACTAGTAAGCACGGCCAAGGCCGCTATATTCTCTGTGGGCAGCTCACTGGGTGAGTGGGTGGATGTTTTCTGGGGTGACGGTGGCTTCAGGCTCGGCGCGCGCTCTTTCAAAAACCGCAGGATGGTGCAGGGCTCTTTCCCCAAGGTCTTCTGGTGGGATCAGTGCCCAGAGACACCAGGCCGTGTTGAAATTAATCTGCCTTGGAGACCGTCACACCCCAGGTCAGGAGCTGTGGACGGCTCTCCGCAACGAGACCGAGCGTGGCTGGGTTTACAAGAAAACCCTTTTGCCAGGCAAGGTGGTGTGCGATAAGGGCGAAATCTGTGGCCCCCCTTAAGATGGTAGGCTGGACACATCCCTTGCCGGGCAATGTCATGAACCTTGTCGTCCAGAAATTTCTAAAGAGCTCCCGGGTCGGATCCCTGTGAAAAAGGGCCCGGGGTCTAAAGTTCGTACTTCCGCTGTTCGCACCCTGCTTCGTCCCGCCTGGCTGCGTTGCAGGTCAGCTCGGCCCCCCCGTAACCGTCTCTTTGTTGACGGGCAACACGCTGGAATTCCCCCTCCCATGCCCCAGCGATTGGGGACGGAAAATGCCATTACGCAGTACAAGGACACATGGCCCTACAAGCAGGGGTACACCTGGGGTGTTGAGCCCCCGAGAGTGGAGGGAGGTGAAAAGCTCTGCCCCATCCTTGCCCGTTTTTAAGAAACCACCCAAAATGGCAGTGCGGACATGCCCTTGTCCATGAGTCGTGGGATCTTAGTTCTGGAAAAGATCGTTTTGGACATCGAAACAAAGGTCCCCGCCAGCGACGGAGGAGGGGGACGGACACAGATGCGGACCCGGACCCCTTTTTCTCCGTCAAATCCCAAGGCCCGACAGTTTCCAATTTCACGGTCTTCATTAGGCAGTGGTTCGGGGGGCCCGGGCTAGTCAAAGGGGGCGCATCAGTCTCAGGGGCATCATCTCAGGCAAGTCAGGGCTGTGTTGAAGCTGTGCCAGGCAGCGGGGGGGAGGGAGGAGGAGGAAGAGGTATTCCCAGACACCGATGTTACTGGTCCCCTGCCCTTGGAAAAGGTTGGCGCGAATTTTAGGCGGGGAGGAAGAGAGGAAATCAGTTTTCTAGGCCCCTGACCCAAGGGTTGGGAAAAACAAGGTCCATCCTCCATGGTGCTTGGATGCTCATTTCTCCAAAATGATCCTGCATTAAAGGCCCCAAAATGAACAAGTTACTGGGTGGCCCCCCTCCTGGGTCCCCGGTACAAACTAAACCAGCACTTTCCTTCCACCCACCCAAAAAAAGAGTAAATGCAGGAAAGGGGACCTTGCTGATTGATCAACTGGACATTGTTGCCTGCTTCACGTTCCCCAAATGTCACGGTGGAACAACACTCAGCGAAGTGTGACAGCAGTTAGCAGTGCAAGTAGCTGTAGCGGCAGCGCACGGCAAGGTGGCAGGAAGCCATAGATGGGTGGACATCTGGCAATCTTTATTTACTCACCTCACCGACGCATGCAATGCAGGCACACACTCCAACACACAGAGAAATCAGCTTTAAGATCATGGGTGCCGACATATCTGCTCTCAAACACCAGATGTTTTTGAATGTGTTCCGGAAACCCCAATATGACTTCTGGGTATCCAAAATGGACGAATGGCCCGGAGCTGGCTCATCACGCAATAGAGGTGTTGTCCTGCCCAGCAGGCAGCGTCATATCTGGAGCGGACCTTCAGCACAGTGGAGGAGTCATTAAATGGACAACGCATAGGCTTTCAACAGATAATGTGGATTTTGACTTTCATCAAGATGGATCAGGATGGATTCTGTGATGATGTTGTGGCCCCAATTGCCGGAGGTCACCGATTAGTTGCCAGTCTACTTACATTCCTTTTCAAACAGGAATGGTTCCTCTGAAACTTTTTTTTAAATTGATTCATATCTTACTGCAATTTTTATTCTCAATTTCCTCTTTTTATTCCTCTTTTGCTGTGAGAGGACTGTAAAGACGCAAGGTTTCAGACAACACCGTATTCCATTTACTCACTTTATCTTAAGGAAGTTTTCGCATTGTCAATGGTTTTTTTTGAGGTCATGTTGCTGTGAGATACAGCTATATAATTATTGGGTCTTTGGAACAGAAATGTGGCTTCTAAATGGCATTCTCCCTCTCAATTTTTACCAGTGGCTGAGAAGTCATTTTTGATAATTTTTTGGTCATGTGCTTTGAAATGCAGCAATACTACAGGTGTCTATTATAAAAATGTTGTTTCTAAAGACATTTGTTCTTCACAATTGTTCCAAAAGTGGCTCAAGGGTCATGCTTTGAATTTTTGGGGGCATTTTGCTGTGACATGCAGCTATACTACATGTCCTATTATAAAAAAAATGTGTTTTCTTACAGACCATTTGTTCTTACAATTGACCAAAGTGGCTCAAGGATCATGCTTTGAATTTTTGGGGGCATTTTGCTGCATTTCATGAAATGCAGCAATACTACCAGGTCCCAATTCTAAAAACTGTTGTTTCTAATAGACCATTTGATCTTCACAATTGTCCAAAAGTGGCTCATGGGTCATGTTTTGAATTTTTGGGGGCATTTTGCTGTGACAGGCAGCTATACTACAGTTCCTATTTAAAAAATGTTGTTTCTAACAGACATTTGTTCTTCACAATTGTCCAAAGTGGCCTCAAGGGTAATGTTTGAATTTTTTGGGGCATTAACAGGAAAAAGTTCGTTCAAAAAAGAACGTTTGCTGTGACATGCAGCTATACTACAGGTCATATTCTAAAAAAATGTTGTTTCTAACAGACATTTGTTTTAAAAATTGTCAAGAGTGGATAGATAAAAGGGTGATTGAGTGCTGTGGCACCGTCGAAACAGAATAGGTAGGGACATGTTATGGAACACATATTTACGCAAAATGACTTGATTTTTGCAAGATCTGTAAGAGCCATAGCTATTCAATCCCTGTTATTGAGTACAATCCACTTTAGATACAATGAAAAAAAGAGAAACCAAAGGACATGGTGTGGATCCATCCTATTTTAAAAAATGGTTTGAGTCTGACTTAAACTACTAAAATAACTTGACCATGTACAAAATAGCTTGGTAAAAAAAATTCCTTCTGAATTTGTACAAGGGAGGTACAGGGAAAACTTCGACCAGATGTAGTTATTCCAGGAGGACATGGAGTATGGAAGCACGGACAGAGAACAAGTATAGAAAGACCATTTCTCGTCCAGCACGATTGATTAAATTGAGAAAAAGAATGCCAAAGAAAAAAGGCACATGGGTGTAACAGGAGCTTTTAACCACCGTATTTCCAAGTGAGTCAATTGGTCCAGACACTCATACGGAGGGGCATAGCGCTACCCAGGTATTGACGTGTTACAGAGGAAGGGTGGAGTTCTCGCTCTTCCGTCTTCCCGCACTTGTCTTCAGCAGATCGACAGTTTTCGTTGCTGAGTCATCATGGGCATTTAACCTGGGAACTGTTAATAGATGACGGCGCCAGCCTGGGCTTTCACCGCCACCCACTGTGAGTACTCCATGCCTGGGTCATGCTGTGGCCCAGGACAGGTATAGTCAATGTCCAGTGAGAAACTAAATATGGGTGGTTGAAGACTGCCTTTTTCCGGGCCACTTTTTAAATGTGGGGGTCCATCTGCAGGTTTGGGGCTTCATGCTGTGGCCAGGACTGGTAGTATAGTCAATGTCAGTGAACTAAAAATGGTGGTTGAAAGATCCTTTTTCCGGCACTTTTAGAGATGTGGGGGTCATGAGGTTTGGGGCTATGATATGCGTTCAGGACAGGGTATTCAATGTCTGTTCAAGTAACCTGATGGTTCATAAATTCATACAGATCCTTCTGGCCTTTTTAATTTGTGGGTGGATGCAGGTTTAAGGGTCTGAGGCTGTGGTACAGATGACAGGGATAGTAAATGGTCTGGAGATATCTTTTTTTTCTGGTGCCTTTTTTAACCTAAGTGTGTTGCCTAAGATGTAGCATGTTCCATTTGGACTGTTGTGGATGTTAATTTCAGCCTCTCTCTCCAGCCTTGTTATGAGTGTAATAATGAAGGTGTTGTTGCTCTCCCATAGACTTTATGATGGTCATCGCTCCATAATCGATGCTCACTATACGAAAAAACCTTTATCTCGATAGCGGAACCGAGACTATCGATATCGATTGATCTCGATAGCCAACGCAATCAGCACTTCAACATTAGTATGGTTGTGGTGGTATTATTCGGTCAATATGTGTGGTGATATGTGCGTCTTAGTCGGGACATTGGTACTATTACCTGGGATTATGGTTGGTGTAGCGGTGTTATTTGGTAAACGATGTATCACTATTATTTAGTAGTTTTATATGTAGCACATTGTGGTAAAGCTGTTTGTATATTTGGTTGATGGTGATGTATTGTGTCGCAGCGTGGAGCATTATGTTATGGGAGGGGGGAGCGAAATTTCTTCACCTCGCCCTGAGTGCAGTTAAGCCTAGGAATGGCTGTGATCGGAAGTGACGTCCGACCTAAAGCCCCGCCAAACCAAAGTGTGGAGCGTACATTGCGGTGTTTACATCACAAATCTACACTTCACCATTGTTTCTATGGGAAATTTACTGCTGTAAACGCCTCAAGAATTAAAGGGGTTGTCTCACTACAGAGATTGCTGCTTTTTAGCAAAAAAAATCCCTTTACAATATGTGTCCATTAACAGTGTCCTACCTATTCCTAGATATTCCCCATCTTGTCATGGGCGTGCGCATCAGCTACTCAGGTCATTATAGCCTACAGACTGTCTAAATCTCTCATGATAGGTGCAAGCAACTGGTTGGCTATAGCATATACACAGACCTGTTCGATCTCTCCTGATAGGAGGTGCCAGCACTGGTTGCTTTAGCTACAGACTGTTGATCTCTCACGATGGATTGCCAGCACTGGTTAGATATAGCTACAGACCTGTTTGATCTTTCCTGATAGGCTGTCGCACTGGTTGCTATAGATACAGACCTGTTTGATCTAGGCCTGAGTAGGCTGCTAGCATACTGGTTGTATAGACTACAGACCTGTTTGATCTTTCCTGATAGGCTGCCAGTGCTGGTTGCTATAGCTACAGACCTGTTTGATCTCTCCTGATAGCCTGCCAGCACTGGTTGCTATAGCTACAGACCTATGCGATCTCTCCTGACAGGCTGCCAGCACTGGTTGCTATAGCTACAGACCTGTACGATCTCTCCTGACAGGCTGCCAGCACTGGTTGCTATAGCTACAGACCTGTTTGATCTCTCCTGATAGGCTGCCAGCACTGGTTGCTTTAGCTACAGATCTGGCTTCTACTGCAGCCTAGTGGAAGCCGGTAAACACTTCCCTGAATTCAAAATGAAACCAAGAAAACAGGATGAATCAATGTAGTGAGCAGGAGGGAAAATTGTTTACAGGTCGGTTACTGAGAGAACTGAAACAGCCAGGGAGGTTATAAATTCACTTGTATCTCCTTAATGAAAACAGATGAACAAAGCAATATATTTGGAAAATGTCTTTATTTTGTGGTCCCTACAATTTGAAAGCTAACCTTTGTAGTGAGACAACCCCTTTAACCATAACCTTCATTTAGGATTAGGGTTACAGCATGGATTAGGCGCATTGCGTGATGAAGGCGCACGGCCTATCATTCTTAGGCGCCTTACAATGTGTCGTGCCCGGCGTATAATCCGCCTAGTTTTCAGGTACGACGGCTCATTCACATTGAGAATAAGGCGTCAAAAGCCGTTTTGGTGCAAAATAGACCAAAAAAACTGGCGTTGGCGTATTGGGGAATGTCGCCCTAACTGAAGATTCCAGTTTGATACAAGTAGATTACAAAGTAGCAGAAAACAGGCACAGTGGCCTTTTGTTTCCCCGCAGTCTGGATTGTGCACTTTCAAAAATTAGAGAACAGCGACATCTAGTGGCTTATTTAGAGTAAGCAAAGTAAGGAAAGGCAGAAACGGCACAAAGAGCGCCCCCTGGTGCGATACTAGAAATAATTGAAATACAATGTGGTGAGTCTATGACCGCTCAGCTGGTTATGTTGTGCTTTGAGAAAGGAAGCACAACTTTCCGTGTTGTAGATTGCTGATCCAAAGCCGCTATGAAGTGCGGATCGCTGCTGCCGGTTCCTATGGCCGATCCTGAACCGAGTCACCTCGATTTTCAGGAGAAACGACAATAAATAGAAAGTCAGTTATACCAACCTCACCGGGAAGTGGCCGGTGCCTATAGAAGCGCTGCGGAGCCGTGGAACTAACAATAGTCATCTGTCTACCACCCCACCCGCTCTCACCAGTGGGTGGGGTGAGAGCAGGGTCGGGACAAGGCATTTTGGTGCCCTAGGCAAGTACAGCCAATGGCGCCCCCCCTCGCTCCCCAAAAAATTGCCCCCCCCAATTCTTCTCGCCCATGCGCCAGGACCTCTCACGCCCCCCCCCCACCCCCGTACCAGTTACTCTCTCCCCTGCACCACTCTGTCCCCTGCAATATACTCCTACAAAACCAAGACCCAAAACTATTACTACTTAAGGCTCAAATAATCCTGCCAGACCCTGACCGAACGTGACCCCCACATGTGACTACCAGCTGTACACAGGCTCTGATTACATATACCACCGCCATACAGGGACCAGATAGTAGATACTAGTTGTATGTAGACTCTGCAGACATATAAGTGATTACACTGCAGTTACATTTAGTGACTCACAGGAGACGCCTTTTCTGATCAGCGTCATTCACTTTCCCTTTTCTTCTCCATCCGGTTCTCACCTTCATGCCGATTTTTCCCGACCAATACTCATCCCTGCAGATTTGGACACAAATATCTTAGAATCCTCACATTTCCAGCAACTCCTTACTTATAGGTATATATGTCCCCTCAGATAGGAAGCTATATCGGTCCCCATCAGTTAGGCAGGTATATATGTCCCCTCAATTAGGCAGGTATATATGTCCCCTCAGATAGGAAGCTATATCGGTCCCCATCAGTTAGGCAGGTATATATGTCCCCTCAGTTAGACAGGTATATATGTCTCCTCAAATCAGGCAGGTATATAGATATTGTACCCTTAGACAAGCAGATATATAAATATAGGGTCACTCAGGCAGGTATATAGGGACACACAGGCAGGCATATAGGGGCAGTCAGGCAGGCATATAGGGGGCACTGAGGCAGGCAGGGGTATATAGGGGGCACTGAGGCAGGCAGGCAGGGGTATATAGGGGGCACTGAGGCAGGCAGGGGTATATAGGGGGCACTGAGGCAGGCAGGGGTATATAGGGGGCACTGAGGCAGGCAGGCAGGGGTATATAGGGGGCATTGAGCCAGGCAGGGGTATATAGGGGGCACTGAGGCAGGCAGGGGTATATAGGGGGCACTGAGGCAGGCAGGGGTATATAGGGGGCACTGAGGCAGGCAGGGGTATATAGGGGGCACTGCGGCAGGCAGGGGTATATAGGGGGCACTGAGGCAGGCAGGCATATAGGGGGCACTGAGGCAGGCAGGGGTATATAGGGGCACTGAGGCAGGCAGGGGTATATAGGGGCACTGAGGCAGGCAGGGGTATATAGGGGCACTGAGGCAGGCAGGGGTATATAGGGGGCACTGAGGCAGGCAGGGGTATATAGGGGGCACTGAGGCAGGCAGGGGTATATAGGGGCACTGTGGCTGGCAGGCAGGGGTATATAGGGGGCACTGAGGCAGGCAGGGGTATATAGGGGGCACTGAGCCAGGCAGGGGTATATAGGGGGCACTGAGCCAGGCAGGGGTATATAGGGGGCACTGAGGCAGTTAAAAATAACAACATTTATACTCACCTTACCTGCTTCCCGGTCGCACGCTCCTTTTCTGCGTGACACTGGCGACGTCATCACGTGTCGCCAGCGCCGGGACGCTCCTCCGGCAGCTCCTCGGGCGCACGGCCTATGACGGGCTGTGCGTCTGAGGAGAGGCAGTGTCGCGATTACATCACTTCATCGCGACGCTGCCCAGCGGAGCAGCACGGGGCCGCTGCGGTTCCTCAGCGCTGTGAGGACCCGCCGCGGCCCTGCTGTGTCAGAGCCGGACTGTCCTGCGGAGCAGGGTGCGCTCGCTCTCTGCTTCACAGAAGCCCGCAGCTGTATGATGCACATACAAGGACCGCCGGCGCTTCAGGCCCACGGCAGTGGCCTGGAGCCCGGCGAGGTTCGGGGCCCCTGTCTGCGCCCCTAAGGGACAGGCAGAGGTAGGCGCCCTAGGCGATCGCCTACCCCTGCCTACCCGTCGTCCCGGCCCTGGGTGAGAGACAGTTTGAATAGAAGAAACAATCGTCAAAAGTGGTTTCACATGTGTGTTAATGGTAAACAAAGAAGAAAAAAGGTGTATGAAGGGTAGACGAATAAAGAGAGGAAAGAAAAAAAAAAAAGAGGTATATAAAAAGGTACACAAATAGAAAGGGGAAAAAATAAAGGAAAGGGTGTATTGAAGGTAGACGAATAACTTTTATACACTCTTCTTTTCCTCTCTTTATTTATCTAGCTTTTTATATGCCTCTATTTTTTCTCTTTATTCATCTACCCTTTACACACTTTTTTTCCTCTTTATTAGTTTACTATTAACTCACATGTGAAACCACTTTTGCCGATTGTTTGTTCTATTTATAGTCACTCTATTTGATTCAGTAAGGCTGCTTTCACATTGCGCAGTTTTATCTGTGCTCCAATTAAACTGCCTTTTATTACCAACAAGCTTCTTTCACTTCTCTAAACTGTTTGGAAAGCGAGTCATCAATCAGTGTGTTTGTATCCACAAGACATCACACAGAGTCATTGATTACTTACTTGGAACACCTTTCTGAACAATTTAAACAACTGAAAGAAGCTGCTGGGAATAAAGGCAGTTTAATTGGAGCACAGTTAAAACTGCACCAAAACTGCTCTGTGTGAAACCTAACATGAAGTCTGATGACCTGTATCCACATGAAACACGTTACTCCAAAATAAACCTTCTGCTACTTCCACGGATCTGCAGTGCTTATATCGGTACTGGCCACTTCCCGGTGAGTTAGTATAACCGGTTTTCTGCTCATCATTTAGAGTAAGCAGTGTGACCCAAAAATCTTTTGTTCTGATCACTAAGGGTGACATGTCCCATTAGGGCTGAGCCAGTTTTTTGGTGTATTTTGCGGCAAAAAACTGTTGACTGTTCTCTATATAAATGAATGACTGTTCTCTTTATATAAACTGTTCTCTCTATAAATGAATGACTATTCGCTCTATATAAACTGTTCTCTCTATAAATGAATAAATGACCGTTCTCTCTATATACACTGTTCTCCATATAAATTAATAAATGACTGTTCTCTCTATATAAACTGTTCTCTATATAAATGACTATTCGCTCTATGTATACTGTTCTCTATATAAATGAATGACTGTTCTCTCTATATAAACTGTTCTCTATATAAATGAATAAATGACCGTTCGCTCTATATACACTGTTCTCTATATAAATGAATAAATGACTGTTCTCTCTACATAAACTGTTCTCTATATATATAAATGAATAAATGACCGTTCTCTCTATATACACTGTTCTCCATATAAATTAATAAATGACTGTTCTCTCTATATATACTGTTCTCTATATAAATGAATAAATGACTATTCGCTCTATATAAACTGTTCTCTATATAAATGAATAAATTACTGTTCTCTATATAAACTGTTCTCCATATAAATGAACTGTTGTACACCAAAACCAGGTGCATTATACAGCAGGCACGACACATGTGAATGCGCCTAAAGTAGTTGCATCAAATAAGCTAGCAATGATCTGCTATGCGCCCACATTATGCTATGTGCCTAGATTAGGCGCATCAATTACACTGTGCAAGGTAGACCAGACGTAAGATTTTTGACAGGTTCTTTCATTCAGGCACACTATGCAATCATTTAATGCCCCTTAAAAGTGGCGGCGCCTCTTTTCTGACATGTCGCCCAAAGTGTTCAACATGACAGATTTTTCCTGCTGACAAGGTAAAACAATATTTTTGTGTCAAATAGGACAGAAGTATTTTAGGAGTGAGATTAATGGGAGCTCAACAAGATCTAAACGAGATGCCTTCTTCCAGATTAAAATCTTCTTAAACTTTAATTCCCGTTATATAAAAAGTAGTTAATGTCCAACACAAAACAGACAAGTGACTGCATTCGCTGACGCGTTTCAGAACGCTGGCTTCCTTGCTCACAGCTTAACGAGCCATTGCACATGCACACATTTATACTAACGTGGACCGATTACTCATGGGAGAAATTAAGACAGGTGTGAATGTGGCAAGTTGAAACAGTCTTAGGGTGCTTTCACACAATGCAGTTTTGGTGCAGTTTTAAGGGTATGTTCACACGGCGTTTTGGGTCCGTGTGCACATACGCTTTTAGATGCGTGTTTGGGTCCATATAGACAGACCCAATCATGCATCTAACAATGAGCAGTGTGATTTTACACTGCTCGCAATGTAAAAAACGTATTGGTGTTCAGATGAGTGGTCGCTGAGGCGTGTTTACTTGCTTCTTTCGGATCCGTTCTAAGAATTGTCATGTCTATTATAGGGCTCCTGCTGCATCTTTCAGACCAAGAATTAACTATAGGGTGCGATCCTGCTGCATCCAACACTCAGTTGCATGTTGGATTCATGTTGGATCGGATCAGCGCTACGTTTTTGGATGCGGTTTTCAGGTCCAACACGGACCTGAAATTATATCCAAAAACGCCGTGTGAACATACCCTAACCATGCTCCAATATTAAACTGCCTTTATTCCCAGCAAACTTTTTGCACTTATCTAAACTGTTTGGAAAGTGTTCAAATGAATTATGGACTGCTTTCACACAGCACAGTCTGTGAGACTCACGCCAGTTAAACTCCCTTAATTCCCAGCAGCTTCATTCAGTTGTCTAAATTGTTTGGAAAGCTGTTCCAAGTAAGTAATCAATGACTGCGTTTTAAGTCTTGTGGATACAAGCACAGTAACTGATGACTCACTTTCCAAACAGTTTAGACAAGTGAAAAAAAAACTTGTTGGTAATAAAGGCAGTTTAATTGGAGCACGGTCAAAACTGCACCAAAACTGCGCTGTGTGAAAGCTCCCTTTGGTCTTTGCCGTGTAAATGCACCCTAATACCGGTCGGGAAATCCTGACTGGTATTTGATCTTTTTTGGCACACAGGGGGGGGGGGGGCTTTTCTCCGCAGTTTGTGGATTCAAGCCCTCCCCTTTCGCACCCACATGTTCATGTTCTGCCTGAAAACCGGGCGGAAGAACGAACGTGTTTTTCGGAACGCCGGCAGTGTCAAAAGCCGTCCAGCAGAAAATCTGTGCAGTAGGGACTGCCGATAAATGTTCTATTAAAATCAATGTAAAAGGTTGACAGTCTGTTTACAGATGGCTTTCAAATCCGAAAACAGTCTGTAAAACAGGAGAAAAACCTGCAGTGGGGACAAGATCGTACATGGGTAAACTGAAGAGACAAGTAATACAGGCCAAGGGTAAAAGATCTTTACATGGAGAATGTTCAAACTTTTAAATGCTGTATCACATGTCTCTATAGCAAATATGCGGTTTTAATCAAAATAGAGTTGAACTTCAAAAGCGATCTTCCATGTCAGGAATCGGGTCTGCGGTGTATTTATCCAAAAGGCTTCTCTGTTCAGGAGTCTGTATCTCCAGTCACCTCCCCTGTATGATTGGATACTCTCTCTAATGCATAAAACCTAACGGTGCTTTCACACGGTGCGTTTGTGCCGCGATTTTTGAGGTGTTTGTTGTGCAGCAATGTACAGCATTAATTGCTCTGCCTTCCTGCACGAAAAAACGCATCCAAATAAAACAGACCGTGTGAAAGCACCTTAAGGCCATGTTCACACGGCTTATTCTGGGACATGATTCAGTACGTAATTACGCGCCGAAGTGCGCCAATTATGGGCTGAATCCGTCCCAGTAACTAAGGTAATGAACAGTTCTCATAGAGAACTATGCATTACGTCTCCTCTCCCTGCTCGGCGAATACGCCGCGGGGGGAGATAAATGACAGGTCACTTTCTAGCGGCGTATACGCACCGCTAGCAATGACTGTCTATGGGCCGGCGAAGTGCCGGCCCCCCGCTCGCTCCCCCGCATCCGCCCCCGGCCACATGGCGTAATTGCGGGGCGGAATTACGCCCCGCAGTTAAGCCGTGTGAACATAGCCTAAGGCCGCTTTCACACAGCGCAGTTTTAAGTGTGCTACAATTAAATTGCCTTTATTACCAGCAAGCTTCTTTCGGTTCTCGAAATTGTTCCAAGTAAGTAATCAATGACTGTGTCTGAAGTCTTGTGGATACAAACTCACTAATTGATTACTCACTTTCCAAACAGTTTAGATAAGTGAAGGAAGCTTGCTGGTAATACAGGCAGTTTACCTGAAGTGCAGTAAGGCTTAGTTCACACTGCGGATTTGGCCGCGGGTTTGGGCGCGCCCTAAACGCCCCCAGTTCATTACATGGTTTCCTATGGGAAACCGCATTGCTATTCACACGGCGTGGGTTCGTCCGTGGCTTTGCCGTGCATGTGTCAATTCTTGACTGCGAGTCTTCGGCGCGGTGTTGGTGTGGGTTTCGCCGTGCTTTTTGCCACGTTGGGGCGCGGATTTAGTCCTGCCTATTAATTTGTATGGGCGAAAACCTCGCCACAAACCACGCCGATAAACCTCGTTGGGAGACGCAAGTTTGGGGCGCGATTTGGACGAGGTTTTGGCCGCGGCCAAATCCGCTGTGTGAACATCCCCTTAGGCTGCTTTCCCACAGCGCAGTTTTGGTGCAGTTTTAACTGCGCTCCAATTAAACTGCCTTGCGATAGCTGAAAGAAGCTTGCTGGTAATAAACGGTTTGGAAAGGGAGTGATCCAGGCATCCTCAAACTGCGGCCCTCCAGCTGTTGGGAAACTAAAACTCCCATCATGCCCACTGTTATAGATTATATAAATGCATGATGGGAGTTTTAGTTTCCCAACAGCTGAAGGGCTGCAGTTTGAGGATGCCTGGAGTAATCAATCAGTGAGTTTGTATCCACACGACTCCAAACACAGTCATTGATTACTTACTTGGAACAGTTTTCTGAACGATTTAGAAAAGTGAAAGAAGCGCAGTTAAAACTGCACCAAAACTGCGCTGTGTGAAAGCAGCCCTAAAAGTATTGATGTTTTTTATGCATTTCTATGCAATGTTTTGCTGCACCCGCAACACTTTTGTTTGGCAACATTTTTTGGCCTTTCTATGTACTGACCGACCCAAAGGATTAAACAACAAATTTTATGGTGTAAAATCCAACAAGAACCAAACCCCAAAACAATGGCACAATTCCATGTTTTATCCACATTGACCCCACAAATGTATGTATTGAGGTGAGAGGAGGGCAATTGCTTTTGGCTGTTTAGGGCCCCTGCATTTTCTGATGGAGACTGACTTTACAGCCCCTCTTTTTCAGAGCCAGGAAACAGTGGAGCTTATGAGCGAGTTTGGTGGCATCAATATTCCCCAGTGGTTCCTAGGTCCTCATTTGGAGGTTGATGACGATCATAGACAATGAGAAAAGGCGAGGACCCAGGGGAATCACTGGTGTTGTTGTAATGAGTACAAGGCAGCAGGTTTGCCCAGTCTGAGAACACAAAGGACAATGTAATGGCCCAGCACCGGATCTACTTGCTCTACCCTGGTGGTCTGCTGGTCTGGAGATGGTAGACAGAGGAGAAGTCTAACTTCAAGAGATGCTGCCATCAGATAGGATTATTTTTTTTAAAACCAACATTCACAGAAAAGTGTTTTTTTTTTTTTTTTTAGAATGTTTGGGGAAATTTATGTTTTTCATTTTCCCAGTTTTATGCAATTAAAAATTACATATAAAATATTGTCCTACTACAGCTGCTTATGTAGTCTCATTACACATAGTAGGTAATGGCAATCATTGCTCTATTGTTCTCTCCACTGGGATTGTGAAGATTAGACTAGACCCTAGGGATATACATAGCAATGCAAGGAAGGATAATAGGGTAATCGGGTAAGGGGGGGTCTCTTCACACTTATCAGATGGCGATGATAACATTTACACTTCACAGACCAGAGTCAAACAGAAAGAAGGACCGTCAAGCGATCCTCTCACTGCTGTGCTATCAGAGCTCACAGAAGAAGTCAGAGTGAGTAATATAGATGGGGGAACTTCAAAAATATTATATAAAAAAAAAAAAACTACCCAATTAAAGAAAATATTGTAATCCTGAAATAATTGCTTTTTGCTCATTAATATGGAAAAAGAAAAATTTTGATTGCGGAGTTCCTTTAAAGGGGTGTTCCCACCATAGACAGAGGTGCAGGTACCACCTCTGGGAAGCACTCAGGAGCAGGCTCTCAAAAGTGTTGGCTCACAATGGAGAGCTAGTCAGGCTTGAGAACTCTCCATTTCGTTCTATGGGAGTTCTGAGTATGGACAAACATTCCACTTTCCTGTACTGGGAACTCCCATAGAGCAGAATGGAGAACACAGCGCTCCCCTGTACTGGGAACTCCCATAGAACAGAATGGAGAACACAGCGCTCCCCTCTACTGGGAACTCCCATAGAACAGAATGGAGAACACAGCGCTCCCCTGTGTAGGGAACTCCGGTAAAACAGAATGAGAGAACACAGTGCTCCCCTGTACCGGGAGCTCTCCTAGAACAGAATGTTCCCATGTACCAGGAACTTCCATAGAACAGTATGGAGAACACAGCGCTCCCCTGTACTGGGAACTCCCATAGAACAGAATGGAAAACACAGCACTCCCCTGTACTGGGAAGTCCCATAGAACAGAATGGAGAACACACCGCTCCCCTGTACTGGGAAGTCCCATAGAACAGAATGGCGAACACAGCACTCCCCTGTACTGGGAACTCCCATAGAACAGAATGGAGAAACAGCGCTCCCTGTACTGGGAACTCCCGTAGAACAGAATGAGAGATACAGTGCTCCCCTGTACGGAGACTCCATAAACAGAATGATGTAACACAGACACTCCTGTACGGAACTATGGAGAACACAGCGCTCCCCTGTACTGGGAACTCCCATAGAACAGAATGGAGAGAACACAGTGCTCCCCTGTGCTGGGAACTACCAAAGAGCAGAATTGAGAACACAGTGCTCCCCTGTACCTAGAACTCCCATAGAACCTAATGGAGAGTCATGAGCAAACTTGACTGGATCTCCATACTGAGCCAACACATTTGGGGGGCCAATTCTACATGTAGGTGGTACCTCAGGGACCTCATCTATCTAGGGATTGGGCTCCTAAAAGTATCTGCTCATAATGGAGATCTGGTTAAACTTGCACACCACTCTCCATTCTGTTCTATGGGAGCTTCCAGTACAGAGGAGCACAGTGTTTGGCTATACTCATCCTATAGAATAGCATGGAGAGTTGTGACTGGATCTCCATTCTGAGCTTAGACTTTTGGGGTCCGTTCCCGAGATAGTCTGATCTCTCCTAGTGGGTGCAGGTCTGATCTCTCCTAGTGATATACCAGCTCTCCTTCCACCATCGTTTGGTACAACAAAGGCACAACTCAGAATCACAATTTTCCTTCAAGTTGATGTATTTTATTCTACCCAGGGCTGGGACGACAAGTAGGCAGAGGTAGGCGATTGCCTAGGGCGCTTACCTCTGCCTTTCAGTAGGGGGCGCAAGTATGGAGCCAACTCAGAAGCTGAGCCGGCTCCATACATGGCAGGTGGCAACTGTGAGTTGCAGCTGGCACCTTCCTTCAGCTGTAGAGACCCAGAGTAGTTTACCTCCACCACCACCCCCCCTTCCTTGGTGCTGGATGGAGGTTGGGGGACAGCAGCGGACTGACATTGTTGTCAGTGCAGCACGAAGGGTCGTTAGGAGAAGCATACACCACTCCGAATGTTCCTTCTCTTCTTGCAGCATCCTGTCCCATGTGTCAGCACACCACGCCCAGTGTACTGCTGGGAAGAGTGGGTAGAGCTTTGGCTCTCTCTCCCCAGCAGAGCACTGAGTGCTGAAGACAGAAGACTGCAGGACAAGTGATTAAAGGCAGGGGAAGAAGGGATCGGAGTAGGGTGGGTAATAAGGGCAGGAGAGGGAATTAGGGCAAGTGTGGGGTGTTTTGAGTTGGGGAAGTGGGTTAGAGAGGGGGGGGGAGTTCAGAGTGGGGGAGGTGAGTAATAGAGGAGGATATGGGGTTCAGACTGGAGGGTGAGGGTATGTTCATGTGAGGGATTTGGACACTGAGAATTCAGCGCGGTCATATCCTCATCAGAAAATCTGTGCCACTAAGTGTACATTTCAGACAAGAATTTGACACAGATTTTCAGACAGATTTTCAGCCTCCTATGTACTGTAATGTGTGGTGCAGGATCTGCCTCAAGAATGGGCGTCAATTCTTTTCCAGCGTTACAAATTTTCAGCGCTGAAAAGAAAATCAATGTTGTGTGAACTAAGACGCCGATTTTCCTTTGCAAACAATGTAAAGCCGATTGCAGTCAGAGTGGTCACCGATTCTGAGGCAGATTTGGTGCCGAATCCCCCCCCTAGCATCAGCATCCAAATCCGTTATGTGAATGTACCCTTATTGTGGTGAGTTATAGTGAGAGAGGGGGTGTTCAGAGTGGGGGAGCACCGTCTAGCCTCCAGGAAACCTGGGCGGCACCCCATCCCCCACAGCAGACATCCAGCATTGCCTGCTGTGGAGGATGCCACCAAACTTTCCTGAGCACTGGATAGGTTATCCAGCATCCGGTAAAGCTGGCTGATGCCCCACCCTCCAGGGTGGCTGTAGCATTTCTGTTTTCTTTTTTCAGTTTTCCCATTTTGAACTACGACGGATTTGGTGGACTACGTCGGACCAACAGTGGATCTTTTTCTTTAATGAAATGGTGGATGAGGGCTGGAGTGTGGGAGTGTTTATTTGTTTCCCGTGATCGTAATAGAAGATCTGACAAATGCTCCTCCATTACTATCGCTTGGGCTTAGTGTCAGCCAACAGTGTTTTGTTTTATCACAAGACTGTCACTATTACCCCAGTTCCAAACACACCAGGGTTACATCGTCACCTCCATGACTGGAATGAAATAATATTTAAAAAAAAAAACAAAAAAAAAAACACTTTATTTTAATAAACGCTCTCCCACACCACCCCTCACTGACCATTTTATTACAGAGATGGATCCAATCCTGGTCTTACTTAGTCCAATGAATCCAGAATAGTCCAAAAAAGGAAACCTGTAGAAATATATAAACATTACAAAACATGTCAGTACTAAACTCCATCCCCTCACCTGCTGAAGTTCATATACGCCCTTAATCTTCTTAGGATGCACAATATGATCCTGGGGGGGGATATAGGCCATAGTACAATCTCTAGGTGGTTGGTTCTCAGTTTGTGCCTCTAAGTTGTGACCTGTACCAGTCTCCCATCCCTTCCCCTACCATTGTGTTATATGGCCTGGTGCCAACACATAATACAACCCCCACCTATCATCTCATAAGCCACCCACCACCTCCACCTATCATTCTATACCTCCACCTCCATCTTTCTCCCCATAGCCCCCTCAACTCCACCTATCCCTTTATGACCTTCCACCACCACCTATCACGCCATAGCTCCCTTACCGCCACCTATCAGTCAATAGCCCCCCACCACCACCTATCACGCCATAGCTCCCTTACCTCCACCTATCAGTCACTAGCCCCCCACCTCCACCTATCAGACCATAGCCTCCTCACTCCTCACCTCCAGCTATCACTCTATGGTCCCCCACCTTCACCTATCACCCCTACCACTCTTTTTTTTAAAAAAAAAATGCTCTGAACCACCATAGTTGTAGTTTGTCCCGCACCTTCATCCAGCATTGCAGCAGTTTTCTTCGGATTACAATATACTCCAAGCATGAATATATGTATCACTGTTATATAGTATGTTGCTTGTGTTTGGGCTTGAATCTGCTAACACTGACATCTGACTAATGAGATATTAGATCCTTATAGCAATAACTTCCACAATACAGGGTTTGCCTGTTAACATACATTTCATTTCCTTCTACTTCAAATTAAAGGGGTTGTCTCACTACAAGGATCACTGCTTTTGATGTTAAAGATCTTGCAAAAACAAGTCACTTTGAAATATGTGTCCATTAACAGTGTCCTACCTATTCCTAATATCCCCTCTTGTATGGGCTGCATCAGCTTCTCGGGTCGCTATAGCTACAGACCTGTTTCATCTCTCCTGATAGGCTGCCAGCACTGGTCACTATAGCTACAGACCTGGCTTCTATTGCAGCCTAGGGGAAACAGCGGAACACGCCCCTGAATTCAAAATGAAACCAGGACTGAGGTGAGAGGAATCAATGTAGTGAGACAACCCCTTTAACTTTTAAAACTATGTTTCAGATTCAGTCTTTGGATTGTAACACTGTTCTTCTATGTTCTAAATTAAATATTCTGCTAGTTTCTTGTGTGATGTCAGTCATATTTGGCTTCTGTACAGACTCCTTAACCCGCCCGTATGAACTGATGTTATGAAGTCTGATGAGTCTTAACAGCATGAAACACGTAAATTCTAAGTAAAAAAATACTTTTTTTTATTCATTAACATTTCGCAGTTCCAGCGGTTATTAGTTGTCATTTTGTGAACCGGATACCAAGGAAAATCCTCGGTTGCTTCCACGATTGTCTTCTCAAGGATCCACTGAACTGCAGCGCAGGACAAGCCCTTAGGGCCAGCAGCGAACCCCTACACCAGCATTTTACACTACAGGGAGTTGTGCCTCCCCTCCAAAATCACAACAGCACCAGGTGAGGGCATATATACTCATGCACCGCAATTGGCTGTTATCGTTTGGTAATACATGAGGGTGCGCTTTTCTTTAGCGTTCCTCTATTTTGTCCAATTTTTTTTTTTTTTTTTCAATCGCATTAGGTGATAAAAAAAAAAAAAAAAGTGTACAAATTATTAACACCATATTTTAAAGGGAATGTGTCATAAAAAAAGAGTCATTGTTTAAGTCCCATTTTTAGGTTAAACATTTTTTAGGAATTTTTTTTTTAATTTTTCATATCACTTTCAATATTTTTTTTAATAGTTCTTAAAGGGGTTTTGCCACCAAGTAAAATTGACGTGGGAAGTTTGAAAATTAAATAATAAACGTTTTCCCCATTCATCATTACTAAAAATTCTGCATCGTTTGTGTTTTAGCTGCTCCTTTAGTGATCCATTGTTTACAGCTCATCTCCAGAGGATACGACCAGGGCTGAGAGCTCCTCACTCCTGGTCAGACATCACCTCTCCTCTCAGGCAGCTACTGAGTGTTCAAACCCCAGGTGCTGTCATTACTAACTAGTCCAAAGGACGGGAGTAGAATAAGTCAAACAGTGCAAATAAAAAAAAAAAAAAAAAAGACAACCTCAATCAGGTCTGTGCATTGATAAAGAGAAAAAAAAATCCACAGGTTAAGTTCCTGCAGGGATTTGAACCTAGGACCCTTGTGCTGTAAAGCAAAAATGTTACCTCTGAGCTACAATGTAGCTACTTTCCTCTCTGTAGTCAAAGAAAGGTCTGTTTATGTATAGAATTGTAAGGCCTGGTGATGTCATCCTGCTGGGTCACATAATATGCAATTCAAACAAATCACACACACCCCCTTCTGAGCACACAGAGCTAAAGAGCTGGATGCAGGAGGTATGAAATGAGATTGTGGCAAATCCCCTTTAAGTCCTGCAGTTTTCACTTTGGCCACTAGGCCTGGTTTGCACTGCTTTAACATCAGTCAGAGAGATGCTTTACAGTAGCTTCATGCACATAGGAGACTTAAGACTGACTCAGTCCCATTCACTTCTATAGGAGAGTTTTCTTGTCCTGCTGTGACCTGGGAAGAAATCACGGTGCAGGGAGGTGAAAGGGTGAACTGTGACATCTCCTCTTGTGACTGGTGGATCCTGTGTCATCTATTGACACTGGTGTCTCCTTTCAGTTTGACCCTATTTGTGGTGATAATGAGCAGATAACTGAGAATCTTTCTGTAGAGAACAGGAAGTTTCAGACAATTAGGCATAGGGGCCAAAGTGAAAACTGCAGGACTTAAATTATTAAAAAAAATTGAAAGTGATATGGAAAATTTAAAAAAATAACCAAAAATTCTTAAAAAATGTGTTGAACATAAAATGCGAGTTAAACAATAAGTCATTTTTTGATGACACATTCCCTTTAACACAAGAATATACAGCATTTTTAATGTAAAATAAAATGTAAAATGTAATGTAAAATGTAATGTAAAATGTCGCTCGCCTCCTGATTGGAGTAGAGAGGCTAGCCCTTTTTATTTCTAGCCAAATCGGGAAAGGCGTTCCTTACTCCATATGATATAATGGGGAGAATCATTCAGCCTTCAATAGGAAAAAAAACAGGTCCCTCCAGCACTCGAAATAGTATAAACAATAATGACTTATTTATCCCATATAAAAAAGGTTAAAAAAAAAACATAACTAGACATGAAACAAGCAATGCTGACGCGTTTCAGGTCCAGAGTCGCTCAGCCGCTGATTGGCTGAGTTCGAGTCCATAGATTTCAATGGAAACTGTGCTCGCTCCATATACTATCCTTATTCTAGCTTTTTCTCTTGTCTAAATGTACCAAGTTATAGTCTTTATAGATTTTGTTCTAAAAACTGATATATCCAAATGGTAGAACTAAGATAACACCGCAGACTAACGAGACTATGCAGTATTTATGTAAAACGTCACTTGCCTCCTGATTGGTTAAAATAAAAGGGGGCTCACCTCTCTTCTCCAATCAGGAAGGTAGCTACTCACACCATAGGATATAATGGGGGGAGCCGCTCGTCCCCTGATTGGCCAAGGCTGACCCCATAGGTTTCAATGGAGATTGCGTTGCTCCGTATACTATTGGTTATTTTGAATTTGCCTCACGTCTAATGCGCCTACCAGAGACAAGTTATAGTCTCTATAGACTTATACATAGCGAGTAGCTCTATCTTTGATTAGATGAAACTCCTCCATAGAGTTATATGGAGTCCGAGTAGATCTGTCTTTCATTGGCCAATACGAACCAAACCCTCTTTCTGGCCAATCAGTACACCGCTTCATTATAAGCTATTTTTTTTTTTTAAATAGTCCCACCTTGCTTCTGATTGGTGCTCCCTTCTCTCATAGAACAGAATGGTTTCTTGACACTCAATCGGATGTTTGAATGGACTAATGGGAGGAAAGCCTCTATTTTAAAATGTAGGTTTTTTTTTTCCTGGTAAATTTGAAACATATCTCCTGAGGTAATGTTACATAAGACCCGCTCCGATGATTGAGATGCATATAAAAAAAGGCCTTTATTTCCAACAGGTTAAAAAAAATTCTTTGTATCCAAAAATAGGACAGTAGCAAAACATCCACAAGTATGACGTTCCACAACGGAGTAAAAAATTACATGTCTTGCAACTAACGCGTTTCGGGAGAACCCTTATTCGTAGTCAAGGCAAATACAAAAAATGCAAAGCTTTATACAAAACAGACAGATCACATGTTACAAAAACAGCAAATGAACACAATCGATACAACAGCCAATGAACTAGCTCAATACTAAAGCATCATATGACTCCAGCAAAGGAACACAATCAATACAACAGCCAATGAATTAGCAACACTAAAGCATCATAGGACTCCACGTAAAAGTGAATATGCACATATTTATAAACATACAAAAAAAAAATTCAAAAAAGTTTTTAGATGTGCAAAGTCAAATATTGTTTTCTAGCTTGTGTATGGAGGAGTGGCTGCCTCCTTGTTGATTTTTTGCACTCCACCCACCTTCACAGGTTTTTAAATCAATGCAGAGTACCTTATAGCTGGAGCCTTCACTCCCTGAAGTATGGAGGTCTGAACAGGCCATAAAGAGAGGAAACGTTAGTGTAGGTTCCCACCTGCATTTGAGGTCCCCTTGAAGATTGGGAGGGAGGCTTAAGCAGTTTTCATCAAAAATGTGAACTAAGAACCTCAAAAAAACATTTCATGTATCCTAAATCGCAGAAATGCTTTTTCAAAAATTCCTATGTGCCTTTTGATAGTTCTTTAGTTAATAGTGTGATGCTAATATTGGAATGTGTATGTATATTGCTGTCACACCAGTGTGCACCTATGCTAATTTTTTTCCAAAAAGTTTTTGGATGTGCAAAGCTAAATATTGTTTTCAAAAATATGACCGTAACAAACATCCACAAGTATAACGGTCTGCAACGGAGTAAAAAATTTCGGGAGAACCCTTATTCGTAGTCAAGGCAAATACAACAAATGCAAAGCTTTATACAAAACAGACAGATCACATGTTACAAAAACAGCAAATGAACACAATCAATATAACAGCCAATGAATTAGCAACACTAAAGCATCATAGGACTCCATGTAAAAGTGAATATGCACATATTTATAAACATACAAAAATCCACAAATGTTTTTGCAAACTATTTTAGAAAATGCATAACACATGTAATAGGGGGAAGCTCTAATAAAAATGTGAAAGATCTTGCAATAAATTAAGACCGTGCGGAACTCGTGTGCCCAGATTAAAAATCCACTTTGTTTCATCGCCTCTTGTTGGGATCGCCCCCTCTACCAGAGTTTCTAACTTTGTCAACTCCTGTAAAAGAAAAAGCACTTGTGTTACCCATATGAATGTTCTGAAAATGTTGAGATACGGCAGATATTCTGTATTGGTCTCTGTGGAGAACGTCAGATAAATGGCTCCTGATGCACATTAACTCCTTAACGACCGCCCACCGTCTTTTGGCGTCAGCTGGTGCAGGTCGTTCGTCCGCAGCGACGTCTTTTGGCGTCCGCTGGTGCAGGTCGTTTGTCCGCAGCGACGTCTTTTGGCGTCGCTGCTGACATTGGAGTTTGTGGCACCCGGTGCCGCAGCAGCGCTGAGATTGGGGCTGTACTACACAGCCCTGTTCCCAGCACAGCTCCTGCAAGCACCAGGGAGCAGGGTAAACCTCTGCTCCCCGATGCTTTAACCCTTTGATTGCCGCAGTTCGTCACACGTGCGTAATCAAAGGGTTTCCCTGCTCTGTCGGGAGATCGGAACACCTGGTGACCAGACAGAGCCCGGGGAACAGCTGCACAGTCAGCTCTGGGGACCTAGAGTAGCCCCAGGACTGTCTGTGTAAGAAGCCAGTGACCAGGGCAGACACTGTGCTGTCCTGATCACTGCCGGTGTCAGACTGACACAGATTATAATGTATTAGCATATATGAATATGCTAATAGTAAGTGTATAAAAAAAAAAAAAAAAAAGAAAGAAAAAAGTAAAACAGTTCACCCTTCATGGGATTTAAAAAAGTATTCAATAAAAAAATTGTGCATACATTACACACAAAAAAAAACCCTACACATTAGGTATCCACACGACCGTAATAACATGTAGAATTAATCTAACAAGTTATTAAGTGTGAAATGTGAATGGTGTAAAATAAAATGTAAAAAAACAAAATTTGAAAAAAAAATTTAAATTGAAACTATTCCACCATAAAGTACAACTTGTCTTGAATAAAACGAGGCCTCATAGAACTGCGTCATTGAAAAAATAAAAAAAGGTTACAACTGTTGAAATGCAAGGAGGCAAAAACTAAAAAAAAAATGTTCTGGTCATTAACGACTTTTCAGGCCTGGGGCTTAAGGGGTTAAGCATCCCTGTAGTGCACCCCACATATTGAATTTTACATTCAGTACATCCACCAGGTAGATTAAAAACTTACAATTATAGCTGATAAACTATTCCATAGGGAACGTTTTACCTGTGTGACAAGAGGTAAAAGAGTTAGAAACCCTGGCATATGTACACGCCATGCAAAATTTATGTCCACATTTATGGAATCCCATTATATCTAGCCAGGTATCTCCGCCTGCAGTTAACATGGGTGATAGAATTGTCCCCAATGTGGCAGAGTTTCTCGATACAAATTTAATTTGATTTTGCATAAGATTTTGTATATCCTTGGTGGAATACAGCAAAGCAAGATGTTTTTTAATTATGCCCACTATCCTGTCAAACTGCACATTGAAATCTAACTGTAAGAGCAGAAAAAGGAGGATAATATTGTATTTTCCACCACATACAAAGTTAATAAATCAGATCTATTAACTTTTTCTATTCGTCTGTAGGCATTATCAATGCTAACCAAGTCATTGCGGACACCCTCACAATCCTTGTAAATCACTGGCATCCGTACAATTTCTCTTATATCTCAACAACTCACCATACGGGACATTTTGTATGACAGGCGGAGGATGACAGGATGTAGCTAAAAGAGTGGAGTTTCTCGACATATCTTTTCTGTAAGGAGATACCTTAACCCCAGGACCCCCCAGACCGCTCAATGTAACATCGAAAAAGTTCACACTGTTAACATCAAAATGAAAAGTGAACTTGAGATTTAGATCATTAGAATTGACGTTTGACACGAAAGATTGAGCCTCCATGCTCGTTCCCCCCCATACCAGGAGGTCGTCATCTATATACCTCCCATACCACCTGATGTGGGGAAGAAACCTGTTATCCGTAAAGATTAACTTTTCCTCCCAAACTGCAAGGTAGATGTTTGCCAATGAGGGCACCCGCATTAGTGCACTCTCAGAGCACTTTTTTTTTCCTCCAGCTGCAAACACAAAGTAGTTACATGTTTAACCCCTTAAAGGGATTGTCTCACTACATTGATTCATCTTACCTCAATCCTGTTTCCTTGGTTTCATTTTGAATTCAGGGGCGTGTTTACTTGGCTTTTACTAGGCTGCTTTAGAAGCCAGGTCAGTAGCTATAGCAACCAGTACTTGCAGCCTATCATGAGAGATTAAACAGGTCTGTAACTATAGCAACCTGAGGAGATAATGCAGACCATACAAGAGGGGATATCTCAATGGGTAGGACACTGTTAATGGACACATATTGCAAAGTGACTTGTTTTTGCAAGATCTTTAACATAACAAGCAGCGATCCTTGTAGCGAGACAACACCTTTAAGGACTTGCATTTTTTTTTTGTTGACACGTTCGTTTTTCCCTCCTTGCTTTCCCAGAGCCATAACTTTTACTTTTCCACCTACATAGACATATGAGTGCTTTTATTTTGCGGTACAAGATGTACTTTCTAATGTTGTTATTCACTGTAATTTAGACTATACTGAGAAACTGCAAAAAAATTCCAAGTGGGACAAATTGTGAAAAAAAAAAAAAAAACGTACTTGCGCCATGTTTGCGGGTGTTTTGCTTTTACAGCGGTAAATCTTTGGTAAATATAATGTGTTTTCTGTTCTAACAAGCGCGATTTGTACGAGCAACCCCTAAGGACCAATTTTTGTTTACGGTTTTCCTTATGCTTTAGGACCATAAAATTTTATTTTCCAACATTTCTTTTTTTGTTATTCGTCAAGGTATCCATTTTGTGCGACCAATAACTTATTTGTACTAACATCTATGGACGTCAGTGAGGGGCATTTTTTGCAGGCTGAATTCTATTTATTGCTACCAGTTTGGAATGCATGCAACTTTTTTGATCACTTTTATTCCAATTTTTACGGGAAATGACCCAAAAACGCAATTTTGACGTTTGGAATTTTTCTTCTTCTGCGGTTTTCAGCGCACGGAATAAATTAGGTTATATTTTTATAGATCAGACTTTCGAATGCGGCGATAGCAAATATGGGGAACTTTATTATTTTATGTCTTTTATTTGTAAAATGGCGAAAGGGGGGTGATTTGAACTTTTAATACTTTTTTTTACACTTTAAAACTTTATTTCTTCTACTTTAACATTGAGTCCCGCTATGGCGCTTCACCACTAGGGGGCACGTTCGTTAATACAGCTTAATGCATTGCATAGACCATGCATTAGGGTGTACCAAGATGGCGGTTTCCCCACTTCCTGCCTGTGACGGAAGTGGGGAAATTCAAAACATGGCAGCGATGTAGGCCTTCACAAGGCTTCCCGCTGCCATGTTAGCCGATTGGGACTCCGCAATCTCACTGCTGATGTCCTGATCGGAATGAGTGCTGTAACCGCCGGGTGTTAGCTGCAATTGGCCTCTAACACCCGGCGGCTGTGTGGCCGGAACACAGAGCGATCCCCCTGCAAAGCTCTTTAGCGACCCTGGGACATACTCATACGTCCAGGGTCGTTAAGGGGTTAATAAGAAAACCCACAGACCTCATTAAAAGTAATTGCTTCTCATACAAAAAAACAAACTATATTTTGCAAAAATATTGCAAAGATGACAAAGCACGGTCATGAGGGATACAGGGTACAAGGCTACCACATCACAGCTAAGCCAACTACCCTCAAAACCTTCTGGTAAAGTTTCCATTGAAATGAACAAATGTTTAGTATCCTGAATGAATCCAGGAACACGTTTCACCAAGGGTTGGAGCTGGACGTCAACCCAACCTCCCAGTGCCTCCCCCAGTGATCCAACTCCTGAAACTATGGGCCTGAAAACAGGAGGAAAACCTCCTTTATGGACTTTAGGGAGGGAATGCAATATAGGTATCATAGGTTAGTCCCAAAAAATTGATTGTTTTTTGTGATTGCATTAATGCTGACATCAGGGCAAGTAGCCTTTTTTATATTACACTACCATTTCTTGGAGCAGCACCATCCACTCTTTATCTCAGGATCCTGGTACCCATGCTCATCATAATATCTATGCCTAAGGGCCGTAAGTTTTACTAATTCATTGCACATATACCATTATGGTAGGCATTTCTTTAGTGCAATTTTTTCCATGACGAACCTACATAATAGTAGGGGAAACGTGTTGGAAGTTTGATACCATTGCAGATTTCAGGGATTGCCCTGTGGTAGTATATAGGAAACTCATGCTAGCAATATATATTCTAGTGCTTGCCTTGTGATAGTATATATGGATCTTTTTTTCACATAGTAGTGTGTTTGTTGATCTGTTATTGGTTCTTAGTGGTACTAAGAATTAGCAGTGTGTAGGGTATTTTTGGTTAGGGGTTCCTGAGTGGGGTCGCCCCTTTTGGGGCGTGTGCTTCGTTTATCTACATAGTTATTTTTATGTTTATTTGTGGTGTAGTAGGCATATCAGATTTTATTTGGTCTCTTATTTTTTAATTGCATAAGAGTTATTTTTAGCTATTTTTTAGCTGTACTCATAGGCAATAATATATAGTCCTCAGTTTTGCCATGATCTTAGTGGTAATGCCGGGCATTATATATCTATAGGTGTCTCCTACCTTAATTATTAGGAGTTTGGTAGTTTTTTCATAAAAATTTATGTTACCTGTATAGAAGGCTTCTGGAACAACTACCAAAGTTTCACTTTGTAAAGAACGAAGTTCTGAAATGCCCATCAGCGCATTAAAGATAGGACAAGGTAGAAGACCATCTGTAGAAGTACATTCAATAGAAGAAAGATCAACAGAAACATCATTAGAGTGGTCAACAAAATCACCAGCTCCATCTTCCAAACATTTAGCTACTCTACAGGGATGGTTCTGTTTAGCCTGAAACAAAGGTTTCTCAAAGTTATTAAGCGAGCAAAACGGAGACCTTAAAGTTCGTTGTTGGAGAAACTGTATGGGGGTAATATACAGTCTGCAGAGCCTATGTACACTGGTACCTACCACTATATGGTCACTCAATGGAGGTAAAAATACAGTCTGTAGAGCCTGTGTACACTGGTTTCTATGACTATGGTCACTGTATGGAGGTAATATACAGTCTGCAGAGCCTGTGTACACTGGTGTCTACCACTATATGGAGGTAATATACAGTCTGCAGAGCCTGTGTACACTGGTGTCTACAACTATATAGTCACTGTATGGCAGGCATATTGTTCTTAGTATATACATATCCTGAATATTCCCTTAAAGAGATTGGCATAGGAGGGGGAGGTCCTGGTACCCATGGCCGTTCCCCCTCCTCTGCCTATATACAACTGTCCCATCTGTCAAGAAGTTATCCTCGAATAGGAGGATAATACCACTGATTAAAAAATCTCTTTGGCCTTGTAATAATTTGGGATCTTCATTTAAAAATTTTGCTATACATTGTACGCCTAACTAGAGATGGGCGAATTTCCCGAAATTCGTTTCGTTCACTTCGCCGAATTTCTCAGCAAAAAATAACTTCGTTCCGAATTACTTCGGCACAGAATCACGTTAAAAAAACAGCTATTTCCAGGCTGCACAGAGCTGCAGGGTGCTGTAGAACGTTGTGCCATGCTTAAATATGCAGAGGGAGCTTGGTTTGGTCTTCATACAATGTTGTGTTTTAGTATGACACGCACATGACTGCCGCCGCTCTTAGAATCTCTTCACTATAAAATTCCCTGGGCACTTAGGGCAAAACTGACCAAAAAACTGAAGGGGGAATGTAGCCTGATAAAGTCGTGCGAGCGACTCAGGTGGCAACATCAGTGACAGAGTGTGTAGGTCACGGCAGCAGCCACAGCAGCAGCAGCATGAGGTCAGACAGTGGCACAATGACATGTGGAGGTGACAAAACCACGGAAATAGGCCAGAGTGGCACAACTGCAGAGTGATGTGACGGGGGCAGGAATCAACAGCTGAGGTCAGGTAGTGGCACAATTCACAGTGTTGTGTAGGTCAGGCAGCAGCCAAGCAGCAGCATGGGGTTTCAGGAACAGTGGCACAATGCCCAGAGTGTGGAGGTGGGTGGCAATACCAGTCCCTGGTAAAAAATGGTTGGTGTCAGATGGAGAAACTGTCAGCAGATGTGTGGCATCAGGTGGGTGGCGGCATCAAAATTTAGTGGCTGAGGCAGTAGTTTGAACCAGATTTAATTTCTCACAGTTTGGGTGGGGCATCGGCTGATGTAGTCTGATGCCTAAGGCATTGGTGTGTGGAAATCCTGGCCGATCCACGCCTGATTCATCTTGACAAAGGTCAGTCGTTCCACATTTCCCGTGGACAAGCGGGTTCTCCTTGGGGTAACAATGGCCTCCGCCCACTGAACACCCGCTCTGATGCCACACTACTGGCCGGGCAGGACAGCTTCTCCACTGCAAACTCGGCAAGTTGCGGCCACACATCCAGTTTGGCTGCCCAGTAGTCCAGCAGGATCTTCTAACTGGGGTGGCAGAGTGCTTTCCATGTAGGCCACCACCTGTTGGTTCAGGGTCTGGTCCAGGTCCTGCTGCTGCTGGTGAAGGAAGCTGCTCATCAGTGACTCCAGACTTAGGTTGCTGCTGATTGAGCTGGTACTGCTCCGACCCCACCTTCCCCCGGCAGCCGCAGCAGTAGTATGTGAGCGCTGAAGAACCCCCCGGTCAGACCAGTCAGAGGAGGGACGATGCCGCACATGGGCAGCGGCCAACTGACTACAGAGGATGTCCCTATAGTATTTGAGTTTGTCCTCCCTCTCAATAGCTGGGAAAAAGGCTCCCATTTTGGACCGGTAGCGAGGGTCCAATAGGGTGGAGAGCCAGAAGTCATCCCTCTGCCAGATGTTGACTATTCGGCTGTCACTAGCCAGGCAAATCAGCATGCTGCTGGCCATCTGCTCACGTAACTCTGAGGGACTCCCTGCCTTCATCTCCACTGTATACTGCCAAGGTGCTTGCGGGTCATCTGCCTCGTCTTCTTCATCTCCATCTAGCTCCTCCAGCTGCTCCTGCTCCTCCTCTCTCGTCACCTGGGTAGAAAATCCACTCATTTCACCAGACAATGCTTCTGCTCCAATGTCCTCCTCCTCCGCCTCCATTTCAGTCCCCACCGGACTCATGTGGCCGCGAGATGTAGTCGCCACGTCTCCAGTCCCTGCCCAGACAGATTTTTCAGCATCTGTTCCAGGACATGAAGCAGTGGAATGACGTTTTTCACCCCGTAGTCCGGGCGATGACAAAACGTCCCCCCTCGAAGGCCTCAACAAAGGGGCAGGGTCACGCTGAGCTCCCCATTTTGGTGCATAAAATTTAACACGGATATTTTGTCTGTGATCAAAAAAAATCGTTAATGGCCTTTTCTTTTCATACAGTCGGTCCAAAAAGTCGGGGCTGGAATTCCAGGGGGTGAAACACGATTCAGAGTGTTTGGGGGGAGGCCGTTTTGCCCTGCAATCAGGGGGGTTTCCTTTTGGCTTTGTACAAAATGGATAAAGTGCATCACATTTTCCGGGCCATTTTAGAATGTTCTGAAGACGGTGGAAGACTTCAGGAAACCTTTTCACAACCAGATTAAAAATCGCCATGCAGGGGGCTGGACCATCCCCCCTTGGTGCAGCGCGGACCCATGGTTCCCCGATTTACAGTTGCGCAGAGAAAGCCCCACATCGAAATTTTTTGCTGCATGACGCGGGGGCATTTCCCCCTGGTGACTTCGTTCGCCGAGGCAAGCCAGTGTAGAACTGCTGATACCCCCGTGCCACACATGTGGTATGATGGGCAGTATTGTGGAGGGGGAGATGGGGGGGGGAGGGGGAGGGGACTTGGCGCAGGAGCCGCATTTGACAACGGGAGGAAAAGCGCCGTTCCTGTCCAAGTTGTTGGGGTGCCTGGGGAGAAGCACATTCACCCATGGGCCTAAAAGGGCATTACTGGCCCTGACCCAGTTACAGCCCAAAGTCCCGCTGCCCCTGCACCTTTGGGAAAAAACCAAACTCAATGCTGGGCCCCCCCTTCTGTTCCTACATATTTATGAAGTTGGGGACGCCTTTTTTGGAAAAAAAATTTCGGTTTGGGAAATCCCATTCGCCCCCAAGCCATTTTTCTCTGAAAGGCAAGTCCACCTTTGGAAAGGGGGGACTGCAGTACCAACAATTGGACGGGCAAGGTCAGCTGCTTTTCACCTTTAAAGGGGTGGGCCATATTGTTGTCTCTTTTCCAAACGCCTCACTGAACGACTGCTGGGCCATGAGTAGGGGGAGCAGGAGCATCTGGACCCGGGGGATGAGTCCCCCCCAAAGAAAAGCTCCCTTCTGCAGAGGGGTGGACTTGCTGGCTGAATGGCATTGCCCCTGGGGGCTCTGTGTGGCGCAGGAGGACCACCACATCTGACCCAGTTTCTCCCAAAGGGCCCCCGGATGGGACGCTGCATGTGTTACGCGGGTGGGTGCCAAAGTTACTCCCTGGGCCCTGCTTCACTTTCGCTTACAATTTACAAAAACCCCTATTGGGCCCCCCGGGGTCTTAGCAAAGAACTGCCCTACCGCCCCAATTTCGGGTTTTCCGCCAAGCTCCCAAATGATGAATGCCCCCCCCGCTTCTGCTGGCCCCCGTGCCCCACTTTTTTGGACCGCGAAGGGGTTTTTTACCCGTGGCCGCTTGGGTCCCCACCTCACACTGCGCTACCCCGTTTCTCACGGCCACACAACCCCCTTGGGCTGCGCCCCCTCCGACGGCAAGTGACCCCCCTTTTTCCCGACGATAAGCCCCCGCCCCCCCCGGTCCAAGTGCGGTCGTAATCATCATCATTTTGTGTTTCATCTTCACTGCTGTCCCCCATCACCGGGTTTTGGATGCAAGGTGACCCCCCACAACAAGACCTCCCATGCCACCTCAAATCTATACTTTGCCCCCTACTGCCAAAAGCAGGGGGTATTGGGCCCCCCTTTTTTCGGGTGAAGTAGCTGTGACCGCCCCCCTCAAAATTTTCATCCCTTCTTTCAGTGGGCTACCCAGACCACATAGTAGATCTCTGGCCCGAGGAAACCCGGGTGGGGCAGGGCGGGTTGAGGACAGGTGGGGCCCTGACCCCGCTCCCCGGCCTGCCAATTTTAAGTTGTGTTGAGTTCCCCCCGCTCTTGGTGGGGTTTTCAATGTCATCTGGGAGGAATGGATGACCCAGTCAACCAATCAAGAACCCCTTTGGGTTTTTGAACACACGGCGCTAGAAACCCGCGGAGTTGTGGCCTACCGAGTGACCCCTGCTGCGACGTCCCCTTGCTGGCTGCGACTGGGCCTGGAATGTTTTGTCCCTCTACCACTCCAGGTGAAGAACCTGCCACCTCTCTGTCTGACATACTGTTTGTTCTAAAATGTCCCAGACACTTTTTTGATGAAGAAATCTGTATAGATAAATCACACCCTGTATTTGACCCCAATGAAACCCAGTAACAAGTTTGGGGTAACCCTTGGATATAAATTGCGCTCCACAAATGGGCAGGAAAAATTTACTTGTATGTGCCGTTTAAAAACTGTATTTTACTGAATATAAAAGCACAAACAGGCTTAATTAACCTTCGGATATGAATTATGCTACAGAATTTCTTCTGTGGCGGTGAAAAACAAAGTTTTTTACTGAGTACAACTGCAGAACAACGCTTAATTAACCTCTGGATGTAAATTGCGCAAAAGAATTGAGCAACCACAAACTACTAGCTTGTAGCGTGTTTACAATTGCGTGTTTTCTACCCACACAAGAGAAAAATTTAATTAACCTTTGCTTGTGAATTAGCTACAGGAAAAATGTATATTTTGGCATTGAAAATGACGGTTTTTTGGGAGTCACTAACAACTGAATAACAACGCTTAATTTAAACCCCCGGATGTAAAATTGCCCAAAGAATTGAGCAGCCAAAAATGAAGTGGTATTTTTATTGTAAAAACGCTGTTTTTTTTAAATGAATACAACGGAACCGCTTAGATCCCCCTTGGATATTCAATGTGCTGTGAGCAGATAGGATTTAAATGTATATGCAGCTGCAGTGGACGCACACTGGATTTCAGATCAATACCCAAAAAAAATCAGAAATAGAACGTTAAAAAAACAGTCCCCCTGAGACAAGCGGGGACACCCCAAAAATCGCTGTATAAAAATCAGTTCTTCATAACAATCAGCCGGGAAGCACCTTCCCTGATTTAGACAGTGAGAGGAGTGTGAGCTCCCCATGTCGCGCCCGGATTATATAGTGCGGTGGGCGTCACAGAATCCCGCCGGTCTCTGATTGGGTTCTCTCTGCACATGTCATGCAGGGTATGCCCTTCTTCCTCCCAGAGTGCTTTGCCCCATGTAACGCCATGTGCTTGCAGCCATTTTATCAATCAAAAGCACACTTCGTTCACCCGAAGTAACCCAAACTTCGACTTTGTTCAGAATCGAAGTTTTCCTGAAATTCTAAACAAATTCCACTGCGTTAGAATCAATTCGCCCATCTCTAGTATCAACCCATCACACGACTGGATGGACACATTTTAATCCCTCCCCAAACTGAACACTTTTTTAAATAAAGAAGAAAGGAGAATCCCTTTAAGGTCTGGTTCACTTCTCCACAAAGGGTCAGTCCAGAACTCCCATCTGAAAGGAGCTGCCAGATCCATTACATGATGGATACAGACTGTCCGGTTTCTGTTGTGGAGCCATCGCAGAAACATTTCTATTTCCATCAGACATGAATCTGGCAGAACACTTTGATCTCTTCCTGGGTTGAATACACAGGTGATGCCGGCATAATGTACTGAGTTTTATCAGTTCAGTGATCGATTCCTGCATAGTGCAGAACGCTAGTGATTCAACCATATGGGGGAAGCGATTTCACTCCCTCAATCTAGTAAAATCTCTCCCTTGATGTTCTGATGATTTCATTCTTTAAGATTTTTTTCCCCAAACCACATTGTTTTCCCTTTAAAAAATGTGGGGCAATGGCAAGCTGCCAATAGCAGACAAAAAAGCGCGGAAGTAGCTGGGAGACCCGGGCCCACTACCCCTAAAAAAAAAGGAGCCAGGAAGGAGAGGGGGAGGAGACGGACCCCAAAAAGAAAAGAACCGCGGGGGGGAAGGGAGGCCCCTGTTTACAGAGACAAAATTGGCCCCAAGTCGGGACCCCAAAAACCCTGTGTTAAAACCCCTCGGGGACTTTTATGGACATTTCCCCCTTGCCCTTTTACAATAAGGTCTTAAGCGTCTGTAAATAAATGGAAATGTATTTTTTATAGAGTGCCCAAATTTAAAAGGGCAAGTGGGGGTTAACTGTTACAATTTCAAGGGGAAAACTGTATAAAATTCTTTTTTAAATACTTCAAAAAAAAATTTTTTTTGAAACCCAGTTTTCTGGGTTTAATACCTCCCCAGAAACCCCTTTAAAAGGCCAAAACCTTTTTTTTTTTTTTTTTTTATTTTTGAAACTCAGTAAAATTTTGGGTTTCCCTTTAAAAAAAAAAATAAAAAAAATTCAAATTTGGAAAGAAACCCCTAGTGAAAGCCCACCATGGCGGGCATAAATCAAAAATCCGGTTAGGGTTTCCCAAAGGGGCCCCCAAGTGGGGTTGTGCCCCGGCAAAAAACTTCACCTGAAAAAAATGGGGCTTTATAAAAATTCTTTCGGGAAAATTCCATTTAAGAACAAAAAAAAATAAGAAAAGGGAAAAATCATTCGTTTAAAATTTATTCCCTGGCATTGCTGTTATTTAAAAACCAGGGGTGTCTTTTAGGGTATTTTTTTTTTATATATTTATTTTTAAAATTTATATATATATATAATATATATTTATATTTATATATAATTAATATATATATATATAATATTTTTTTTTTTTTTCCTCCGTTTTGGTATACTTTTTTTTTTTTGGCTTTTCGGGCCAGTTCTAAATATTAAAAAAACTCCCCCACCCTCCTACCTCCTCCGTATAGAGCTCATATTTATCAATTCATTTTTTGAATGGAAGGGGAGACGAAGCAGTTTAGGTTTCATTTTCCGTTCTCCTGGGGAGCTCAGACGTCAAGTTATTGTCAAAATCAGACCTATATAAGAGGTTCTGTAGCTGATGACTCAGTGTGACATATGGATATACAAGACTTATTCAACTCCGTTCTAAATTTTTTGGGAATTTGCGAAACAATTTTTTTTATTTTTTTTACATTTTTTCCCTGAAATCCTTTTTCCCTTTAAAAACTCCAGGGTTATGTTTGGGGGGGGCTTTTGGGGAAAATTATGAAAAAAGGTTTTGTTTGGGGCTGGGGGGAAACATTTTTTTTCCCACCGGGGGCCCTTATTTGAGGGCCCTAAAATTTTTAAAAATTGGGGGGGTTGTTTATTGAAAAACATCTTTTTATGGAAAGTTTTTGATTTTTCATTAAAGGGTTTGTCAAATTTTTGGAAAAAGGGTTTTTTAAATTTAAAACCCTCATCAAAAAAGGAAAAGGCAAAACATGGTTTTACTGTATGTAAAATTTTTTCATAATGAGGTTTTTCTTTATTTTGTTTTTTTTCAAGATGAGTAGGTCTAAAAAAAAATTACATGCACAGCCCTTGCCATCCTAAAGATTTGTCCAAAAATCCCAGTTGGTGAATATTTACAGATTAAAAGGTTTGGGCTTACAGAAAAAATTTTATAAAATTTGGGCGAGGAGTTTAATTTCATTTTCTGAGCATGGCTTCCAAATGGACAATTCAATTTTACTTCCCACTGGGTAAAAATTTAAATAAGATGCGTTTAATAAAGGAAAAGATTTTCAATTCCCAAAATTAAGATTATTTTCTTAGCATTAAAGGTTTAAAAAAGGCAGGAACGGCCCAAAATACTTTGAAAAAATGGGGGATATTTTATAAAAATGGGGGGTTTATTTTATTTTAAAAAGGGAAATATTTCCCAAAACTCCCCTTCCATTACTGATGGGAAAAAACCTCAAATGTTTTAAGACTTTCCCTTGTGAAGGGTTGTCAGCAGGAACTCTTTCCCCGAATCCCGGGTTTTGGGTTTCCCAAGGTTTCCAAAGTGGGGTTGTAAACTATATGGAGACAGTTGCCTGAAAATTTATGGGGTAGCTACCAGTATCTTCATGAACCCCTCTAAGAAAAAAGGGAAATAGAATATCTCTCGTTAAATTGTCTTTTTCTGGTATTGTTTTGCAGCTCTATGCCCTGTGGACCATTTAGGTCGTCTAACTAAAGGGAAATTGAGTCTTCTTGATAGTTTTTTTCATTTTCATTTTTAAATGCTAGCTCTGCTGTCATGACCCAGATCTATGAAAGAACCCCGTAGCCAAAAAAAAAGTCATTAGTGTGATGTTTAATAAAAAAAAAGATTTAGGGTGAATCAATTTTAACTTTATTGGAATTTGTACCGGCACAATTTTTTTTGTTTTTCTTTTCCCTAAAAACCCTTTTTCCCGTAAACGCTAAAGGTTTAACCCCTAGGGGGGCCAGCTTGTGCACCCCCCTATGCAAAAATTTATTCCTGAGGCGTGGGAAAGTTTTTTTGCACTAAAATTTTTCCCGGGGGCTTCAAGCCCAAAAATTGGGGTTTCACTTTGACGTCTTAAACGCAAGGCAGTGTTGTTTGAAAATATTTGCACCTTGAAAGACAGTTATTTAAATTTTTAAAAATCCCCCCAAAATAAGGAAGACAGATCATGGATTTTCTTATGTGGTGTTTCTTACTTTTTAGGGTTTTTATATTTGCCCTTTTGGGGGAAGAGTAGGTCTACAAACATTTCCACATGCACAGTCTTCCCCAATATCAAGGTTTTGATCCAAAATTTACTAATTAGTAATATTTACAGATATGCCCCTCCCCAGTTATGCCCAAGTCTGATAAAAATAGAATTTAAAAAGAAAAATTTGGGGGGAAACATGTTCTAGGTTACTGCTGCCCCAAAGGGAAAAGAGGAAATCTAAAAATTTAAAAACCCCAACCCAAACTGACCTTAAATTATTCATAACTGAAATGTGAACAACTGAGGATTGGGGAAATTTTGATGAAGTTTTGGCCCGGATCTAGAGGCGGGAGTGGAAGAGGAAATAGATTCTCAGTAGGGGCACCAGATCTCTAAAGGTTTTTAAAAAGTTAAGTTTTGTTCCTTTTTTTTTTAGGGAAAAAATTTTCCGATTTAGTCCAGGTTTTGTCTTTTTTAAACACTGAATAACATTAGGGAAAAAGACTAAAGGGGGTTTTTTCCCCCATAAAAGGATGAAAGGGATATGCTCGGGGGGGGTTTTGATCGGTGGGATTCGAGTTGAGACCTGCACCTTTTTTTAGGATCGGGCCCCCAAAAACTTCAGTGCAGGAAAAATTTGGCTGTGGGCAGGCTTGAAAAAGAACCTCTCCCCCCTTGTCACCAAATCCCCCCCTCGAACGAATTTTAAACACAAATCGACTGTTTTTTGGGAAAACCCATTAAAGGGGGAAGGTTTTAAAGTCCAAAGGGGTTTAAGCTTAAGCCCGGGCTGGGGGGGGGGGTGGCAAACCCAAAATTTAAATTTAAAATTTCAAAAACCTTTTTTTTTTTTAAAAAAGGGACTGGGTGGAATGTTAAAAAAAAACCCCCAAAAGGGGGGTCCCCCCCTTTTTCCGGGGAACCCCCAAAATTTGGGAAAATTTTTGGTAGAAAAACCCCCGGGTTTTTTTTTTGCCCCGGAGAATTTCCCCTCAGCCCCCTCCCCTTTTTTGGAGGGTTCACAAACCCCCCTCCCCCCCCCGACAAGTTTCCCCCTCCTTTCCCCAACTCAAACATTTGGAAAACTCCTTTAGGGATGAAAAAGAGCTATTGGGGTAAAGCATTTCCGAAAGTTCACCAAAAAATTTGGGGAAAAACTTTTAAGGATTGGCCCAGGGTTTTCCTTATTGGTGGAATTGGAACAAAGGGTTTTTTGGGTTTTAAAATTCCTGGCCTTTTTAGTTACCAAAAAAAAAAAAAAATTTTTCCAATGCTTTTATTATCATTTAATTTCTTCACCAAATCACAGGGGGCCCCTTCAAATGCATTTTTGGCATGTGGACAAAGGTCAAGACAATCTCCTTTCAGTTCAAACCCGGTTCATTTAGGGTTGGAAGGGGAAAAGGGTGATTTAGAGTTTCCTTTAAAAACGTGGCATGGGTTGTTTGGTTTTCCCGAAAGGGTGGTCTGAGTTTTCGAACATTGTGGAACTTGGGGAGTTTTCACGCCAAAAACCTTTAAGGGGTTTAAGAGAAATTTGGTCCCCCCCCCCAAAAAAAAAGAAAAAACCTTTTTCCAAGGGGGAACGGGCCAAAAATTGTGGGCGGAAAAAGGCCTTTTTTTTGCCAGTGGTCCGGGGAAATGGGCCAAGAAGGGGGAAAATGGATTTTAAAAAGGCCCAACAAATTTAAAACCCAAAAGAAAACCCCCTTTACCAAAAAAGGTAGGGCCCGAAAAAGCATCTTCCTTTAACGCCCCATCGGCGAAAACTTTGGGGCAGAAAGGGGGCCCTTTTAAGGGAAGCCCCGGAAAAAAGACTTTCCAACCCCCGGGCCCCCGCCCCATTGCCAAAAAATTCAACCCCCAAAACAGGAAACTGAAGGCCCCCAATTTCCCCCCCAAAAAACTCATTTGAAAATTTGGCAGTTGAAAGATTTTTTTAAAAAGTTTTTTTTCCCTGGTGGGCTGATGGGGGTTCGAATTTTCTGGCGACATTCGGGAAAAGGTTTTTTTGGGTCGATTTTTGGGGCCTTTAAAACCCCCTAAATCATGGGGGGGTCCAATTCCCGGGGCCCTTTATTCAACGGGTTCAGGCCCCCGGGGGTTTGGTTTGGTGTCATGGTGTTGGGGGAATATTTCTTGGCACTCTTTGGGCCCCCCTTGGTACCAAAAAGAGCCCTCCGTTTTCAAATTTCCAAAAAGTATGGTTTTGGGGGGCGGCCTGGGAAAACCATTTTTATTTGGCCAAATTGTACCCAAAATTGTGGGTTTTTTTCACAGGTAAGGGATGGCAAAAAAAGGGAAATTTTTTCTCAGATTGTCTTGGGAAATGAAAAGGGAGGGGCAACGTAAATAAATTTTGGCCTCCCGGTCCCAGATTAATCCAGGGGGCCAATTGGGGTTACTAGCCCAAATTGGGAATTCCTGTACCAATTTTTTGTTTTCGTTTTTGGTGTGAGCTGTAAAAAATTCTGCAGTTTATGAGGGAGGGGAAGGAATTTGTTGGGGAATGGAGGAAACTTTTAATTTTAAAATTTTAAACCCAAAAACAAAGCAAAAATCAAGTTTTGGGTTTTCTAAAAAACCTACAAAAGCCAACAAAAGGAAAAAAAGGGGGAAAACAAAAAATTTTGGGGGCCAAATTCGGAAACCCCCTTTGGGCCCCCAAAAAGTCCCCCCTAAAAAAAGATCGGGAAAAAATCTTGGGGGTTTAAAATTTGGGGGTTTAATTATGGTTCTCCCAAATTTTGGGGGTTGGGCCCCCCAATTCCGGATCCCCCGAAACCCCTTTTGGGGGGAATTTCCCAGGGACTCCTCAAAATAAGTTGTTTTTAGCCTTAAACCCCAAAAGCTTTCACCCCCGGGCCCCGGAAAACCTAAAAAACATTCCAGGAAAAACCTTTTGATTTGAAAAAATGGATTTATCTCATGGGGGGGCCCGGAAGGGGCTCCCGCACCTGGCCTGGACGAAACTGAAGGGGGCCCGATCTTTTTAATCCGTATTTGGGTCCCAAACAACAACCGTTTACAATGGACCCCGACTTCAAAAAGGATTTCCCTTTTAAGAAATTTTGGAGAATTTAGTGGAAAAAAATTTGGAATTAAAAAATCCCAGTGTTTGGATCCCCCACCTTCTCTTTTCCCACCGGGAAACTTTACACATAAACCCCGCAAAAAACGAGAAATGGGAACACTGGGGGCCTTCCCGGGAAAAGGAAAATCTTTCAACTACCTTTCTGGGGAAAAAGCGGTCCTTGGGAGTTTATGTCCCCTGAAGATTTTTTTTCCGGGGGGGAAAATGCTTTTTCCCCAATTTTAAAGGACCAAAAGTGAAAAAACTTTCCCCTCCCACCATTAGAATTTTTTCTCCCCTGGAGTTTTGGGGACAAAATTGGGGAAAACCAAATCCAAAAAAAATTTAAAAACCCAAAAGGTTTTACCAAACATTTTTTTAGCAATTACCCTTTGGGCCTTTTTTCCCAAGGGCCTTGTTCCCCCCCCCTGGGTTGACAATCTGTTTGGGGTTTTTTCCTGTCCCAAAATTGGGGGCAGGGGTAAAATGGGGGGTTTGGAAATTTTGGGGGGGGGGAGGGGGGTTTTGGGGGGGATTTGGGGAGGGGGTTTTTGGGGGTTTGGGGGTTTTTCCTTTTTTTTTTTAGGGGGGGGGTTTTTGGGGCGATTTTGGGGGAAAAGGGGTGGGATTTCTTTGGGGGGTTTTTAAAAAAGGGGGGGGGGTGGGAAAGGGGGGTGGGGGGGGCCAGTCGCGGGGGGGCGTTTTAGGGGGGGGGATGGTGGGGTTTTTGGTTTTGAAAACGGATTCTTTTGGGGGAAAACCCACACATTTTTCCCCCCCATTTAAAATTTGATATTAAAAAATAAAAATTTAAACACCCCCCCCAACCCCCCCTTTTAAAAAATTTTTTAAATTTATTTTTTAACCCCCCAAACCCCCAAAAAAGCCCCAATTTCCCTGAAAAAATCCCAAATTTATTCTATGAAAGCAGATTTAAAAAGTAGGAAAAAATTGGGAAAAACCAAAATTTTCCCTTCTTGAGTCACCCAGGGGGTTATTAAAGGGCCCTTTCCCGCACTCGTTTTCTTTTAACAAATGGGGCAAAAAAGAAGAGAAATACAAAAAAAAAGAAGAGGGGGAAAAAACCAAGGAACAAAAAAAACGGGGGGGGGGGGGCAAAAAAGTTTGAGAAAAAAAGGAAAACCTTTACCCCGGTTTTTCCCCCTATCTATCCCAAATTACACAATTTGGCGCGGGCCCAACCCCCTAGGCCCACCAAGGCCCCCTTTTTAAAACCACCCACCCCACCCCTTTCCCAATTTTGGTTTTTAAAAAAACCCCATTCCCCTAGGTAAATATAAATTGGAGGCCTGTAACAAAAAAAGGGAAAAAATTTAAAAACCCAAAGTTCCCCCCCCAATTGGGATATGATAGAGGGGCCCCCCGTTTTCCTTTTGGTTAAAACCTTTTAAACCCGACCCCTTTAATAAATTTTTTCCCCTTTAGGATTTTGGCCAAACTGTTGTTTAAGGCCCCGAAGGTTTCCAAAAGGATTTTAAGGTCAATGTGGGGAGCCCCAAAAAAAAAACGGTTTTTATCCCCCGGGGGATTCAACCCCTTAAGATGCTTGGGGGGTTTAAAAAGTGGCTCCGGCTTTCATTTGGTTTTTTAGTTTAGGCCCCGGGTCCTCCGTCAAAACCCCCTCAACCCCACATACTTGAAAAGCCCCCGGGGGGGGCCCTTTGGGCATTGCCCCCCGACAAACCGGGGCCTGGGGCCCAAAACGGTAAACCCCATGGGGGGTCCGTTCAAATAATTTTAAAAGGTTTCTTTTTTCCCCGGGCTTAAAAAAAATTTTCCAGGGAAAATTTTTCCTAATTAAAACCCTTACCGCTTTTCCCCGGCCCCAGGAAAATTTTTTTTTCTTGGGTTTTTTTCTCCCCAAAAAACCCCCCTTTTTCCCTTAAAAGTTTAAAAAAACCATTTTAACTCTCAAGAAAGTAGCCCCAAAAAATGAAAGTAAATAACTTTTTTTAAATTTATTGGTCTTTTTTAAATTTAAAAAAATTTTTCTCTCCTGTTCCAAAAAGGGGAAAATTTTTTTTCTGAGCGCACACAGGTTTTCTTTTGGTCAAATGTTTTTGCTCTGCCTCCCTAATTCAAAATAAAAGGGCAGGGGGGAAACCCGTCCCCACAGGTCAGCACACCAAAACACCCCGGCCCCGCTTGGGACAGATGTGTTCAGTTTAATTTTGGTTGCTGCCCATGGGGCTTGTAGTTTCCCCCGTGCATATAAAATTTTAATTCCCTGCTCTCATTGTCAGTGCAGGTTTTAGTCCTTTTTGAAAATGGATCTAAGGTTGTGGGTGGTGCTATAGCGTGATTTGCTTTAGCTAATAAAGGGAAAAGGGTATTTTTACTCTAAAGCTGCCTGTGCACTGGGAAACGGGGGCCCCCTTTAAGGCATACTTTTTTTTTCGTTGTTCCCCCATACAAGTGCTTTTTTTTTGTTTTAGTGGAACAAGTTTATTTTTTTTATGGAGTCATGAAAAGTTATTTTTATAGAGAGCTCTTAAATCAAAAGACCTTCTGGGGAAAGAGTCATCATCGGCATCATAGAATACAGTTTGGGTTCCAAGGGCCTAAGTGGGGTTGTAAACTGTGCAGAGACTTTCCTGTAAATGTGGGCCCCCCAAATATCTTCCAAATTACAGTAAACAAAGGAATAACCAGCCCCCTTTTTGTGAATTGTAGTTCCTCTGCATTGTGCATTTGGGCTCTGCCCCCGTGACTAATTTCAGTCGGACAAGGAATTAGAGCCAAATTTAGGAACATGTTCAGGTTTTTGCGCGCAAAGGAAGGGGACATCTAAAAGGAAACCAACCCTTCCCCTTAAATTACTTCATAATGAAAAGGAAACAATGGGTTTTGGGGAAATGATGACTCTAGAGGGGGGGAGGAAAAGATGATTTTGCCAATTAGAGATTATTTAATCCCTGAGCCATCAGATCTCCAAGAGGTTTAACGGAGTTGAAGGTTTGTTCCTTTTTTCTATTTTTCACATTAACAAATCAAAATAAAAAAAAAAAAACGTAACTTTGGACGAGCGTGCCAAAGGAGATAATTGTTACCCTCATTAGGCTTTCTTACATCTGTCAGGAAATCCTAATGAGGATTAGAGATACCAGACAAGAAGACGACATTCCCCTCTTCTCACTGAACAAAACAAGGTTAAAAAGAACCAACTTCATTAATTGCTCTTAAAATAAGATAAATCTTAATCCTACAGATAAAACAAATTGCAAATATCAGTGAATTCTACATTTATCATGGTGCTCATAGGTATGGAGTCCACTCCAAACCCTTTAGATAAAATAAAATGCTTTTCTCCTGTATACAACTACTTTAATCCCCTGAGGAACTGTATTTGTTACAGGGAAGTTGATTGGAATTTGTAACTTTAGCCCGGCAATATATAGGTGCTCAGCCATCTAGAGTGGAGGCGCCCTTCTTGGGGCAGATTCTCCACTGTACAGGCAGGGCTTTCTAGGGAGCTCTGTGCTTAGTCCCTGAACTTTCCCCCTCCCCCCATTACATTTTGTTTGCCAGCTCTGACCTTTTTTTTTTGGAGAAAGGAATATGTCCAGTGATGGAGCAGTTATTGGAGATTTTTGTAGAGTCGTGCATAAAAACTAATTTCTTGCATTTTTCCCCTATATTGGCTAATTGGATCCTGTGTGAAATCATCCAATAATAAAACTATCCATTTAGTTTGAGCACTTTTATTCATTGGTAATTTGCTGTAATTTGTGCGAGTTCTTTATCTGTACGATTAAGAGATTGTTTGGTTTTAAGAGTGAATAAATCGAGGTTAAAAAATGACTTAAATTAGTGATAATTTGAAGTGTTAAATAAGATTCTACATAGTGAAAGGATATGAATTCCCATCATTGTAAGGACGGCTCTGCACTTGGTCGTAACCATCTGAGGTCTGATCTCCTAATCCTGCTCTGCTACGGGGGCGGTATTAACCGATTACAATGGACAGACGCCGATGAATCTCATATTAAAGAAACTATAGAGAGCCAAAGAAGAAGACGAAAGTAAAGATCCAGTGTTTTGATCACCTCCTGCTCTTTACACCCCCGGGAACATTACACATAAACCTGCAGGAGAATAGGGAACACTGGGGACCTTCGTGGATGTGGATACATCTACCTGCTGGGGGAAGAGGCGGCTCCTCTGGGGTTGATGTCAAAGAAGATTTGCTGGTGACAATCAATGCGCAAAGTGATGGAGTCTATCCAAGAGCTTCCCCTCCCCAGCATCATATTGAAGAGGTTCATCCCTAAGGATTTGGGGACATTAGGAAATCAGAAAAACATCCCAAATATTTCCTTCTACTGAAAAGTTTTCTTCCTATTCCATAGATTTAAGTTTTTTCTTCATTTATAAAAAGAGCCAGCTCATCTAATTAGAAACAGGATGCACAGAGCCGTGGTAAACCCAACCACAGAGATAAATATAATGGAGGAAACTAGAACAAGACAAAGAAAAACACTCTAGACTTGTGAATTTTTATGGGAAGCTGGACAATATTTCCTCTACTAATGTTTTATAAATTTGCACCTCTTACCAGTGTCTGTATACCTGATAGAGGAGTCTACACTTATGACCTCAAGTAGAGAAAATGTCTGGCCATGAAAGACCACGCCCATAGTTCAGCCCCACCCACTTTTGGGAAATTGCTGAGATCAGCGTAAAAGCCAGTCCCAAATTTGAGCAAATGAAGCCTCCACAAAAATGACTTCTTTACCACCAGAATAATCCAATATAAAATTACTCACTTTAAAATGATTTTAGTACATTAAGACACCAGACAATAAATCCATGAGGTCCTCACGAGCTAAATCTCACACAGAGCAGAATCTAAACATGTGTAGACACTATAGGGAAATAGTTCTCTTCTTTCTCCTTCTGGAGCTCGCTGTGCTGATCTATAAAAACCATTTCCAGCTGCTCGAAACAAATGGGGAAGATTGTTAACTGTGCATAGACTTGCCTGTAAAAATGTGGTGCCTCTTGTAGTTTCTCTGGCATTGGGCACTTGTCTGACATCAGCCCACAGGGACAGAGCCAAGGGAATTAGAGACCAATTCGGGAACATGTTCTAGTTATTATTGCAGCAGCGAAGGAAGAGAAGATCTCAATGGTAAAAAACAATCCCGCGTCACCTTAAATTACTTCCTAACTGCAATGCTGAACAACCGAGGATATGGGGAATTGATGGACTCTAGAGGTGGTGACTGGTAGATGATCTTGTCCAAATGTACAGATCGATTTCATCTCCTGAGCCAAAAGATCTCCAAGAGGTTTAAAAATTTAGTTTCTCACCTTACCCCATTTTTCACATAGAAAAAAAAAATAAAAATTAACTTAAAATTTGTATGAGAATAAGAAAGGAGACAATTGTTACCCTCATTAGTATTTCCTGAAACTATCAGGAAAACCTAATGATGATTACAGATACCATACAATAAGTTACTCCCCTCCAATCCGACAAACCTGGTGAATTCCCCTCCTCTCACTGAATAAATCAAGGTTAAAAAACTTCATAAAATTGTTCTTAAAATATGATAAATAATCTTAATCCTACAGAAAATAATTTGCACTATAAACAGTAAGAATTACTACATCTTACCCATCGGCGATGGAGTCCACTCCAACCACTTTAGATATAAAATGCTTTTCCCCTGTATACAACTACTTTAATCCCCTGAGGAACTGTATTGATTATGGGGAAATTGGTTGGCATTTGTAACTTCAGCCCTGCAATATATAGGTGCTCAGCCATCTAGAGTGGAGGCACCCTTTTTGTGGCGGGTCCTCCACTGTACAGGCAGCACTTTCTAGGGCGCTCTCTGTGCTCAGTCCCTGACTTTCCCCCTCCCCCATTACATTTTATTTGCCGGTTCTTACCCATTTTTGGGTAAAGGAATATGTCCTGTGATGGAGCAATTATTGGAGATGTGGGTGGTGTCGTCTTGCATTTTTTCCCTATATTGGCTTATTCGCCACTGTGATAAATAAAAATAAAATTGATTTGGTTTAAGCACTTTGGGTCATTGGTAATTTGTGCGAGTGCTTTATCCGTATGATTAAGAGATTGTTTATTTTTAAGAGTAATTTAGTAAGTAATTTTTTTAACCTTGATTGATTCAGTGATATAACTTGAAGGGTTAAATAATATTCTACATAGTCAGGGATATGAGTTCCCATTATTAGAAGACCTATACTATCCCTCTTACATAATTAATAGACTGAGCCTCCCAAGTGAAGCACTCGCCCCGAAAAGGGCGACCCCACCACACTCCCCCTCCTTTTACCTGTTCTATCCCTATTCATCTATTGAGACAGAGTTAAATAAAATGCTGCCTCCCTGATTTAATAGAGCAGGGAGTGATGTCCCCACAGGTTGGCACACAGGACGCCGGCAGCTCGAGAACAGATGTGTTCTCTCAAACAAAGGGGATTCATTACTGTGTGCACTATAGATCACATCTCCTGCCAGTGCAGTTAGTCTTGTGAATATGGATCGGAGGTTGGGGGGTGATGCTATAGCAGCAATTCAGAGAACCAGGAAAAGCAAGGGTATGTGAATCTGAAACTGTCACTGGGAAGCAGCATGGTGAGACAACCCCTTTAAATGCATACCTTATTTTTCAGCTGATATACCCATGCAAGTGATTGATTTTTTTTAGTGGAACAAGTTACATTTTTTAATGATGTCATGTAAAGTTACTTACAGGGAGATCCTCAAACTTAAAAGACCTCCTAGTGAAGAGTCATCATGCAGGCACTCGTCATGAATCCAGTTCTGCTTCCTAAGTGGGGCTGTAAACTGTGCAGAGACTGTTGCCTGTAAATGTGGGGCCCACCAATATCTTCCAGAATTACAGTAAGACTAAGGAATAATCAGAGCCCTCATTTGATTAATTGTAGTTCCTCTGGCATCGAGTACTTGGCTCTGCCCTGGTGTGGGACAATTTCAGTCGGAATGTGAACTTAAACGCCAATCTGGGGAAACCATGTTCAGGTATTCTGTCATACAGCGAAGTAAGAGGACATAAAATTAAATAACTTGAATTTGGATGAGCGTGCGAAAGGAGACAATTGTTACCCTCATTAGGATTTCCTACAACTGTCAGGAAATCCTAATGAGGATTACAGATACCAGACAAGAAGTTCCTCCCCTCCAGACAAATCTGGTGAATTCCCCTCCTCTGAGTAGATCGAGGTTAAAAACAACCAAATTCATAAATTACTCTTAAAAAATAATCTTAATCCTATAGATTAAACAATTTGCACAATATACAGTAGAAATTACTACATCTTACCCATCGGTGACATACATAGGTGATGGAGTCCACTCCAAACACTTTAGATATAAAATGCTTTTCCCCTGTATACAACTACTTTCATCCTCTGAGGAGCTGTATTGGTTATGGGGAAATAGATTGGAATTTGTAACTTTAGCCCTGCAATATATAGTTGCTCAGCCATCTAGAGTAGAGGCGCCCTTCTTGGGGCAGGTCCTCCACTGTACAGGCTGGGCTTTCTAGGGTGCTCTCCGTGTTCAGTCCCTGACCTTTCCCCCTCAAACATTTCATTACGTTTGCCGGTTCTGACCTTTTTTTGGAGAAAGGAATATGTCCTGTGATGGAGCAATTGAAGATGTTGGTAGTGTTGTGCGTAAAAACTAGTTTCTTGCATTTTTTCCCCTTTATTGGCTTATTGGATCCGGTGTGATAAATAATCCAATAATAAAATTATCCATTTGGTTTGAGCACTTTGGGTCATTGGTAATTTGTGTGAGTGCTTTATCTGTACGATTAAGAGGTTATTTGGTTTTAAGAGTGAATAAATCAAGGTTAAAAAATGACTTAAATTAGTGATATAATTTCAAGGGTTAAATAAGATTCTACATAGTCAGGGATATGAATTCCCATCATTGGAAGGACGGCTCTGCACCTGGCCTGTAACCATCTGAGGTCTGATCTCCTAATCCTGCTCTGCTATGGGGCGGTATCGACAACCGATGACAATGGACAGACGCCGATGGATCTCATATTAAAGAAACTATAGAGAGCCAAAGAGGAAGATGAGAGTAGAGATCCAGTGTTTGGATCACCTCCTGCTCTTTACACCCCCTGGGAACATTACACATAAACCTGCAGGAGAATGGGGAATACTGGGGACCTTCCTGGAAGAGGATACAACTACCTGCTGGGGAAGAGGCGGCTCCTCTGGGGTTGATGTCAATGAAAGATTTGCTGGTGGCAACTAACTCACGAAGTGATGGAGTCTATCCAAGTGCTCCCCTCCCCCGCATCACATTGAAGACATTCACCCGGGAGGAGTTGGGGACATTAGGAAAACATCCGAAAAACATCCTAAATATTTCCTTCTACTGAAAGGTTTTCTTCCTCTTCTGTACATTTAAGTTTTTTTTTCATTTATAAAAAAAGCCAACTCACCCAATGAGAAAAACTGATGCACGGAGCCGTGGTGAACCCAACCACAGATCAATATAAATAGAGGAAATATAGTCCAGCTTCCCATAAAAATTCACAAGTTTATTTACAGCCAAAGAAAAAAGTGGAACATTTAGCCGTACACATAGAACAAGACAAAGAATAACATGCTCCAGACTTGTCAATTTTAATAAACAATATTTCCTCTATTTATATTTACATTTTATACATTTGACCCCTCTTACCAGTGTCTGTATACCTGATAGAGGAATCCACACTTATGACCTCAAGTAGAGAAAATGTCTGGCTATGAAAGACCACGCCCATATTTAAGCCCCACCCACTTTTGGAAAATTGCCGAGATCAGTGTAAAAGCCAGTTGCAAATTTTTTAGCAAATGAAGCCTCCACAAAAATGACAACTTTACCACCAGAATAATCCAATATAAATTACTCAAATTTTAAATAGAAGGTTTTAGTACATTAAGACACCAGACAATAAAACCATGTACTCCTCACACGCTAAAAATCTCACACGGAGCCGATAAATATGTGGTCACTATGGGGAACTGGTTATATTCTTCCTCCGGCTGGAGCTCGCTGTGCTGATCTATAGAAACCATTTCCAGCTGCTCAAAACAAAATGGGGAAGATAGAGAATAGGAGGAAGGAAAACTGAGGAACAATGACATGGGGGGGGGGGGGGTGATACTGGCAGATAAGAAAGAGTGAAGGTATCGGCCTATACTATCCCTCTTATACAACGAATAGGCTGAACCTCCAAGTGGAGCACTCACCCAAAAATGGTGACCACACTCTCCCTCATTTTACATCCCTATTAATCTATAGAGATACTGGAGTTATGTAAAATGCTGCCTCCTTGATTCGATAGAGCAGGGAGTGATGTCCCCACAGGTCGGTTCACAGGACCATGGCAGCTTGAGTACAGATGTGTTCTCTCCAAAGGGGATTCATTACTTTTGGTTGCCGAGTTGGAGCTCTGTGCATTATAGATCACATCTCCTGCTCTCATATCAGTGCAGTTAGTCCTGTGAATATTGATCTGAGGCTGTGGGTGGGGCTATAGCAGTGATTCACATAACCAGGAAAAGAAGGGTTTTATTGTTTGAAACGCCTGCAGCGAAACACAAGGGTAAACCCCCCTTTTGGGGCCCATGTTTTTTTAGGAAACCCTAAAGTTTTTTTTATTTTTTTTTTTGTTTTTTTTTTTTAATGTTTCCATGAAAGTTATTTTTCAGGGTTTCCTTTAACTTAAAACCCTCCCTAGTAAAGGTTTCATGAAAGGTCTATCTAAACCAGGTCGGGTTCCCAAGGGCCCTAATGAGGTGTAACCGTGCAAAAAATTTTTTTGCCCACCAATATCTTTCCCAGAATCGTAAGACTAAGGAAAACCAGAGCCCCCTCATTTTTTTTTACCCGCGGCCTTGGCTTCCCGGGGCGACACCCGGCGGGGGAACTAGAGACTAATTCTTGAACAGGGGTTCTGGCAATTGGCAGCGAAGGGAAAAGAGGAATCAAAGGGAAAACCTCGCACATCACCCCTTAAAATTTTCTTCAAACTGCAATGCTGAACAACTGAGGATTTGGGGAATTGAGGACCTAGGCGGGACGGAAGATGATTTTTCCCCAAAGTAGAAATCTTTTCCCCTCCGGGCCCTCAAAAACCCCAAGGGGTTTAAAAGGATTTAAGTTTTTTTTTTTTTTTTTTAAATTTCATATTGAAATCATAAACAAAAAAATAAATTGAAATTGATGGGTCGAAAGGAGAAAATTTGTTACCCTCTTAGGATTTCCTAAAAACTTCAGGAAATCCTAATGGGATTACAGAAAACCAGACAAAAGTTCCCCCCCTCCAACAAATCGGTGAATTCCCCTCCCTACTGAATAAATCAAGGTTAAAAAACAACCAACTTCATAAATTGCTCTTAAAAAAAATTTTTATTCCTAAAATTTAAAAAAAATTGACAATTAATAAAAATTTTTCATCTTCCCCACTCAACATGGGAGGGAAAATCCCCCAAAACTTTAAATATAAAATTTTTTTCCCCGTATACAATTTTTACCCTCTGAGGAGCTGTAGGGGATGGGGAAATGATTGGAATTTGTAACTTAGCCCGAAATATATAGTTGCTCACCCACTAGAGTAGAGGCCCCCTTTTTGGGGGCGGGTCCCCACTGAAAGGGGCTGGGCTTTTAGGGTGCTCTCCGTGTTCAGTCCCTGCCCTTTTCCCCCCCTCCCCCATTATATTTTGTTTGCTGGTTCTTACCAGTTTTTGAAGAAAGGAATAGGTCCTGTGATGAAGCAATTATTGGAGATGTGCGTAGGCGTGCGTAAAAAACAAATTTATTGCTTTTTTTTCCCCTAATTGGCCTTGTCATACATAATCCAATAATAAAGTTTCCCACATGGTTTGAGCACTTTTGTTCATTGGTAATTTGCTGTAATTTGTGTGAGTTCTTCATCCGTATGATTAAGAGACTGACTCAATAAATTACTCTTAAAACCAAACATTTAACCTCGTTTAAATTTCAGGTTTAAATTTTAAAAGGTTAAAAAATTTCTACATGTCGGGGATTGATTTCATCATTGGAAGGAGGCTCTGCACCGGCCTTAACCATTAAAGGGCTGACTCCTAATCTGCCGCTATGGGGCGGTATCGACAACCAATGACAATGGACAGACCCCGATGGATCTCATATTAAAGAACTAAAAAAGACCCAAAGGGAAAATGAAAGTAAAGCGTTTTATTTTCATTCTGGGGGGGCCCCCCCAGACAATCCCGGGGCCCCAGAAGGGTCCGACCTGGGGTACAACTACCTGCTGGGGAAGGGGCTTCCCCGGGGGGGATGTCAAAGATTTGCTGGTGGCAACCATCCAAGCGCTTCTCCTCTCCCGCATCACATTGAAGAGGTTCACCCCGGGGGTTTGGGGGAAATTTGGAAAAAATAGAAAAAGTCCCAAATATTTCCTTTCTGAAATTTTTCTTCCTCTTCCATACATTTAATTTTCTTAATTTATAAAAAAAAATAAATAAATAAATTATAGCCAGCTCACCGAATTAGAAAACCGGATGCACGGAGCTGTGGTGAACACAACCACAGAGAAATATAAATGGAGGAAATATAGTCCAGCTTCCCCTAAAAATTCACAAGTTTATTTACATCCAAAAAAAAAGTGGGAACTTTGCCTACCATGGAACAAGACACCAAAGAATAACTCTAGACTTGTGAATTTTTAGGGGAAGCTGGACAATATTTCCTCTATTTAGGTTTCATACATTTGACCCCTCTTACTAGTGTCTGTATACCTGATAGAGGAGTCTACACATATGACCTCAAGTAGAGAAAAATCTGGCCATGAAAGGCCACACCCATATTTAAGCCCCACCCACTTTCAGAAAAATTGCTGAGATCAGCGTAAAAGCCAGTCCCAAATTTTTGAGCAAATGAAGCCTCCACAAAAAGGACTTCTTTACCACCAGGAAAATCCAATATAAAATACTCAAACATTAAAACAGAAGATTTTAGTACATTAAGACACCAGACAAAAATCCATGAACGCCTCACGAGCTAACGATCTCACACAGAGCTGAATCTAAATATGTAGACACTATAGGGAAATGGTTCTATTCTTCCTCCTTCTGGAGCTCGCTGTGCTGATCTATAGAAACCACTTCCAGCTGCTCAAAACAAATGGGGAAGATATCAAAAGAATAGAAGGAAAACTGAGGAACAATGATATTGGGGAGGAAGATACTGGCCGATAAGAAATAGAAGAGTGAAGGTATCTGGCCTATACTATCCCTCTTACACAACTAATAGACTGACCCTCCAAGTGGAGCACTCGCCCTGAAAAGAGCGACCCCACCACACTCTCCCTCCTTTTACCTGTTCTACCCCTATTCATCTATAGAGATAGTGGAGTTATGTAAAATGCTGCCTCCCTGATTCTGTAGGGCAGGGACTGATGCCCCCAAAGGTCATCACACAGGACGCTGGCAGCTTGAGAATGGATATGTTCTCTCCAAAGGGGATTCATTACTTTTGGCTACCGACTGAGCTCCGTAGTTCTGTGCATTATAGATCATATCTCCTGCTCTCATATCAGTGCAGTTAGTCCTGTGAATATGGATCTGAGGCTGTGGGTGGTGCTATAGCAGTGATTCACATAACCAGGAAAAGTAAGGGTATTTGGATCTGAAGTGGCCTGTGTCACTGCGAAACAGCATGCTGAGACAACCGCTTAAGGTCGTAAGTTTTTTTTCAGTCGCTATACCCATACGAGTGCTTGATTTTTTTTTTTAAGTTGTATATTTTAATGGTTCCATGCAAAGTTACTTACAGGGAAATCCTCTAACTTGAAAGACCTCCTAGTGAAGGGTCGTCATGCAGGCGCTCATCTCGAATCCAGGTATGGTTCCAAGGGCCCTAAGTGGGGCTGTAAACTGTGCAGAGACCATGGTGCCCGTAAAAATGTGGTGCCCACCAGTATCTTCCAGAAATACAGCAAAACTAAGGAATAATCAGAGCCCTCATTTGATTAATTGTAGTTCCTCTGGCATTGTGCACTTGGCTCTGTCCCTGTGGGCCGATTTCAGTCGGACAAGGGAACTAGAGACCAATTCGGGAACGTGTTCAGGTATTATTGCAGCAGCAAAGGAAGAGGACATCTCAAAGGTAAAACCAATCCCACATCACCTTAAATTACTTCATAACTGCAATGCTGAACTGAATATTTGGGGAATTGATGGACTCTAGAGGTGGTGACTGGAAGATGATCTTGTCCAATGTAGAGATCTATTTCATCTCCTAAGCCATCAGATCTCCGAAAGGTTTAAAGGAGTTCCCGTTTTGTTCCTTTTTCCACATTAACAAACCATAAAAAAGAAGAACCTGAATTTAGAGGTGTAGGAAAGGAGACCATATGAGGATTACAGAGACCAAACAAGAAGTTCCTCCCCTCCAATCCGACGAATCTGGTAAATTCCCCTCCACACGGAATTCAAGGTTAAAAAAACGTCATAAATTGCTCTTAACAGATAAATAATCTTAATCCTACAGATAACTAACTTCCACAATATACAGTTGGAATTTCTACATCTTATCCACTGACATACATAGGTGATAGAGTCCACTCCAACCACTTTAGATATAAAATGTTTTTCCCCTGTATACAACTACTGTAATCCCCTGAGGAACTGTATTGGTTACGGTGAAATTGGTTGGAATTTGTAACTGAGCACCTATATATTGCAGGGCTAGCCATCTAGAGTGGAGGTGCCCTTTTAGAGGCAGGTACTCCACTGTACAGGCAGGGCTTTCTAGGGAGCTCTGTGCTTAGTCCCTGACCTTTCCCCCTCCCTCATTACATTTTGTGTGCCGGTTCTTACCTGTGTTTGGAAAAGGAATATGTCCTGTGATGGAGCAATTATTGGAGATGTGGGTGGTTGTGTGTGTAAAAACTAACTCCTTGCATTTTTTCCCTATTTTGGCCCCGGTCTGATAATTCAATGAAGTTTTAGCCATTTGGTTTGAACACTATGGTTCATTGGTAATTTGCTGTAACTTGTGCGAGCTCCTCATCTTTACGATTAGAGATTGTTTGGTTTTTAGAGTAATTTATTAAGTAATTTTTTTAACCTTGATTTATTCAGTGATATAATTTGAAGGGTTAAATAAGATTCTACATAGTCAGGGATATGAATCCCATCATTGGAAGGACGGCTCTGCACCTGGCCTGTAACCATCTGAGGCCTGATCTCCTAATCCTGCGGTATCGACAACCGATGACAATGGAGAGACACCGATGGATCTCATATTAAAGAAACTATGGAGATCCAGGGACAAGATGGAAGATCCAGTGTTTGGATCACCTCCCGCTCTTTGCACCCCCGAAAACATTACACATAAACCTGCAGGTGAATGGGGAATACTGGGGACCTTCCAGGAAGAGGAGATCTACAACTACCTGTTGGGGGAAGAGGCAGCTCCTCTGGCGTTGAGGTCAATGAAGATTTGGCAACTGACACACAAAGTGATGGAGTCTATCCAAGAGCTTCCCCTCCCCCGCATCACATTGAAGAGATTCACCCCAGAGGAGTTGGGGACATTAGGAAAACATCAGATAAACATCCCAAATATTTACTTCTACTCCGGATGAACGGTGCCGTGGCGAACCCTACTTCATTACTATCCATTATTCTAGACGGAAGCAGATGTCCAATGCTTGGAAATAATGTGGGATATTTTATCAGCTGATAAGACCTTAAAGAACCATATTCCCATCTGCCCTTCCATTACCGATTGGAAATCCTCAAACTCAAAAGACATTCTTGTGAAGAGTCATCATGCAGGCACTCATCCAGGATCCAGGTCTGGTTTCAATGGTCTTAAGTGGGATTTTAAACTGTGCGGAGACTTGCCTGTAAAAATAAGGTGGCCACCAATATCTTTAATAAATCTAGTAAGAGTAAGGAATAGAAAAAAACTCATTTGATTAATTGTGTTTCCTCTGGCATTGTGTACTTGACTATGTCCCTTTGGGCCCAGTTAGGTCATCCTTACTACAAGGGAATTTCAGAGGGAACATATTCTAGGTATTACTGTAGCAGAAAATCAAGAGGACAACTCCAGGTTAAAACCAGTCACATGACACATTAAATTACTTCATAACTGCAATGAAGAACTGAGGATTTGGGGGAATTGATGGACTCTAGAGGCAGCGACTTGAGCCAAGATAATCAGCCAGAGAGGAAATAGTTCCCTACATTGGACACCAAATCTCCAAATGGTGCAATTAGAAGAGCTGTGAATATGGACCTGATGAGCTGTGTGGGGTGCTATAGCAGTGATTCGCATAACCAGGAAGAGGGAGCTCTTGTGAATCTGAAGCTGTCTGTATCACTGGGAAACTGCATGGTGAGACAACTCTTTTAAAAGACAACTTTATTTTTTAGTTGATATACCCATACAAGTGCTTGATTTTTTTTTTTTTTTTTTTTTTTTTATGGAACCACGTAAAGTTACTTATAGGAGAGCCTTAAACTTGAAAGGCCTCCTTGTGAAGAGTCATCATGCAGGCACTCATCAAAAGTACTAGAGAGGTTGACTTTGCACAGGAGACTAACAAAATCTGCAATCGGTTACAGCATAGGGGTTACCCTCAGGGATTATTATTACGTACAGAAAATAAAGTTCAGGCCATGGACAATTTACTTCAACCAAAAGTCATTTCAGATTGTCAAACACAAAATAAAAAAACCTTTTTTAGTTCTTGACCATTCTAAACAATAACCATATAAAGAAAATCATAATAAAATACTTATACCTGATACAAGAGGACAACATTTTGGATACAATATTGTCACAAGGCTGTCGAATGGTGTCTCGTAGGTCTACCACTATAGGAAACCTGCTCACATCAAATTACAGTAGCCTAGCTCAGAGGCCCAATACGTGGCTAAGCAGTACGGGTTTTTTTAGATGTGGCTTACACCAATGCCGCACATGTCAGTTTGCTCATCAAAGCAAAGAATTTTATAACACCATTCATTCGCTAAAATTTCCGTTCAAACAATTTCTTAATTGATATTCACAATTTGTGGTCTTTTTAGCGTAATTCTCAAGCTGCAATTTACATTAAATAGGTAGCACGGTCCGCAAATTAAAAGATCAGGTTCTTAGAACATGTTAACGTTATTTCATCACATTCTGACAGAAATAAAATCAGATCTTTCTAAGCATTTTATACAACATAATGCAGATTTTAGCACACTTACCATTACAGCTATAGAAAAAGTCTCTAGATCTAGTAGGGGAGGAGACACAGTGCGCAAACTAAGAAATAGAGAAGAAGCGCACCGGATCACATTGGACACCTCAGCCCCAAAGGGTCTTAACATTAAAAGAGAATCTCTATTATTACTGAGAAATCAGTGAAATGAGATTAGGTCCATCTATATACTTCCAACTAATGTTTATCAATTTAATCCAACTATGCCAATTGTCCCACATAGGTATGTCTTGTTACATGTATCAACCATATAGGTTGTTTTTTTGCACTCACTTTTTTTCGTGTTTGTATACAAATATTGTTATAGTAACCCACATAGTTTGCAATCTGCTATTTTTTTTTCCAGGTCTTTGTTAGCTTCCAGCCTGTTGCTATTTGGATTTTAACTTTGTTGCAATTGCAGCCATCCGTTACTTTGTATGTCTGCCTTACTTTACTTACCGGCTGCTTTCCAGATCTGCGCATGCGCTGCCCTCTTGCCCCGATAGCCGCATCTGCGCATGCTCGGCATGTCGTGGGTTCCGGTTCCGGGGCTTCTGTTCTGGGACAGGACGGCGCGCATGCCGGACACCGGTAAGATATTCCTATGATACTATTGGTGGGATTTATTTGTAATTTCCGGTACAGAAATATATATATAGCAGACTGCTACTTCCATTCACTATCGCTATGACTAAGGGCGCTATACCACAGCCCGAAATGCGTTAGCGGTTACTCTCCACCATCTATCTGGCTGCTGTTTTAGGCTAAGGTACGCTATTTCTTTTTTTCATTGTGTTATAATTTTTTTTGCATAACTTGCTTTTATCAGCTGCTTGAATAAAGGACGTAATTTTATCTTCATACTTACCATTTGCACTAATTTAGTGTGCTGCAATATTGTTTACTTTTACTCATCAAAAGTCCAGGTTTGGTTCCAAAGGCCCTAAGTGGGGTGTAAACTGTGCAGAAACTGGCTTATAAAAATGTGGTGCAAACCAAAATCTTCCAGAATTACAGCAAGGTTAAGGATAATCAGATCCCTCATTTGAATAAATGTAGTTCCTCTGGAATTGTGCACTTGGCTTTGACCTGTGGGTGGATTTCAGTCTGACAAGGGAATTAGAGACCAATTCAGGAACATGTTCCAGGTATTATTGCAGCAGCGAAGGAAGAGGACATCTCGAAGGTAAAACCAATCCCACATCACCTTAAATTACTTCATAACTGCAATGCTGAACAACTGAGGATTTGGGGAATTGACGGACTCTGGCCAAAATCTTCCAGTTGCCGCCTCTAATGTAGAGATCTGTTTCATCTCCTGAGCCATCAGATCTCCAAGAGGTTTAAAGAAGAAGTTCAAGTTCTGTTCCTACCCCCCGCCCCTCACACACCTCCTTTTTCACATGAACAAATCAAAGAAAATAAACTTAAATTTGGACGAGCATGCGAAAGGAGACAATTATTACCCTCATTAGGAGTTCCTACATCAGTCAGGAAATCCTAATCAGGATACCAGACAAGAAGACGACATCCCCCTCTTCTCACTGAATAAATCGAGGTTAAGAACCAACAGATTAAACAATTTGCACAATATACAGTAGAAATTACTACATCTTACCCATCGGTGACATACATAGGTGATGGAGTCCACTCCAACCACTTTAGATATAAAGTGATTTTCCCCTGTATACAACTACTTTAATCCCCTGAGGAACTATATTGATTATGGGAAAATTGGTTGGAATTTGTAACTTTAGCCCTGCAATATATAGATGCTCAGCCATCTAGAGTGGAGGTGCCCTTCTTGGGGCGGGTCCTCCACTGTACAGGCAGGGCTTTCTAGGGAGCTCTCTGCTTAGTTCCTGACCTATCCCCCTCCCCCATTACATTGTTTGCCGGTTCTGTCCCCTTTTTTTGGTGAAAGGAATATGTCCTGTGATGGAGCAATTATTGGTGATGTGGGTAGTGTCATGCGTAAAAAACTATTTTCTTGCATTTTTTCCCTTATATTGGCTTATTGGATCCTGTGTGATAAATCATCCAATAATAAAACTATCAATTTGGTTTGAGCATTTTGGGTCATTGGTAATTTGTGCAAGTTCTTTATCTGTATGATTAAGAGCTTGTTTGGTTTTAAGAGTGAATAAATCAAGGTTAAAAAATGACTAAATAAATTAGTGATATAATTTGAAGGGTTAAATCAGATTCTACATAGTCAGGGATATGAATTCCCATCATTGGAAGGACGGCTCTGCACCTCACCTGTAACCTTCTGAGGCCAGATCTCCTAATCCTGCTCTGCTATGGGGCAGTATCAACAATCGATAACAATGGACAGACGCTGATGGATCTCATACTAAAGAAGAGAGCCAAAGAGGAAGATGAGAGTAAAGATCCAGTGTTTGATCACCTCCTGCTCTTTACACCCCCGGGAACATTACACATAAGCCTGCAGGAGAATGGGGAATACTGGGAGACTTCCTGGAAGAGGATACCACTACCTGCCGGGGAAGAGGCGGCTCCTTTGGGGTTGATGTCGAAGATTTGCTGGTGGCAACTGATGCACAAAGTGATGGAGTCTATCCAAGAGCTTCCCCTCCCTGCATCACATTGAAGACATTTACCCCGGAGGAGTTGGGGACGTTAGGAAAACATCAGAAAAACCTCCCAAATATTTCCTTCTACTGAAAGGTTTTCTTCCTCTTCCATATATTTAAGTTTTTTCTTCATTTATAAATAAGAGCCAGCTCACCAAATTAGAAAACTGGATGCACAGAGCCTTGGTGAACCAAACCACAGATATATAGTCCAGCTGCCAGCTGCCCCTAAAAATTCACAAGTTTATTTACATCCAAAGAAAAAACTGGAACATTTAGCTGTACACATGGAACAAGACACCAAAGACACGCTCTAGACTTGTGAATTTTTATGGGAAGCTGGACAATATTTCCTCTATTCATGTTCTATACATTTGACCCCTCTTACCAGTGTCTGTATATCTGATAGAGGACTCTACACTTATGACCTCAAGTAGAGAAAATGTCTGGCCATGTCTATGGCATCAACTAGCAATGCTTCACCAAGTCTCTCCTACTACAAACAGCCTAAAAATTCCAATCAAACTAAGTCTGCAAAAAACGCACTAGGAGAGGCGGCAGGCGACAAGACCAAGACAAAGAGAAAAGGAAAACCAGAACAAACAAGTAAATGCCAACTCCAATTCCACCATTGATGTTCTGAATTTATCAACATACGAACGTACCCTGGAACAGAAACAACTACTTTCCCTGGGTCTCTGTTTTGGTTTAGAGGAAAATATGGACCTTTTTTCTACTTTAAAAGATATCAATCGCTTTGTGCGACTACTTACCTTGCGCAGACATTTTTGGAAAGATACAGAATCCAATGGAGAAAAAATAACGACACCGGTGTTGAAAAATCATTACAGTAATCTCTCATTTAGAGAACAGTTGTCCACATTACAGTTGGAGGACTTAGCACAGGACTCAGGTTCAACAGAAAAAATCGACAAATCAAAATTTTGGTGGAGATAAGCATCGCCAATAGGGAGTTTTTACCCTATATCCAGGATGCTGCCAGGACCGTTCCCAGTTCTTAATTAGCAGATTTTAGGATTTGGCCAGCTCTGTTCCCCCCGTCTAGTCACCTGAATCTTAATTTATCACAACGCAAAGCTTTGCAACAGTTGCGAAATAACAAAGAAATTGTAATTAAAATGGCTGACAAGGGGGGGGGGGGGACGTAGTTATGAGTCAAGTGGATTATGACATCTCTATGATGACTATGTTACAGGATACTTCCACTTATTGCAAGTTGGCTAAAGAGTCCACAGTCAATTTTCAAATGAAGGTTAAATGCCTGTTGGAGGAGGGGGTCTCCTTGGGGGTTCTGAGCCAGAGACAGTTGGAGTTTATGCTGGTTGAATATCCAGTGTTGCCTATTTTATATGGCTTACCTAAGATCCATAAGAACAAAGAAATTCCTCCAATGCCCCCAAATTGTCTCTGGCATCGGGTCCCTTTTGGAACGTCTCTCACAATGGCTGGATTCCTACTTACAGCCTTTGGTACAACGGGTGCCAGGCTAATTTAAGGATACAAAGGATGTCTTTGGGGAATCTGCAAGGGAAGGTATGGTCTGATGAAATGTGTTGGGTCACATGTGACAGAGTCATTGTACACAAGTATACCACATGAGGCAGCTTTAGAGGCACTTCGGTACCACTTAGAAGTCCACGTTCATATACAAGTGACTTTTTTACAATTTATTCTCATGACAAACTGACTTCTTAATGCATAAAATTTTATTTCTCTTACAGAAATAACATCCATTTACAAACCAAAGGTGTCTCAATGGGTGCGAAATACTCCCCCTCTCTCGCCAACCTTATGGTTTCGTGGTGGGAGATGCGTATGTTTTCTCAGAATCCAATCCTTTTGTACACCATATTGAGTGGTACGGCGGGTACATAGACATTCCCTCCTGTTTTGGAGGGGGGGGATGTACCTGCCTTACACACTCTAGTGTACTTTTTCAATAACAATCCATTTAATTAGCATTTTTACCTTACCATATAGAAAGTACTACAATAACATTTTTGGACTTGGAACTTATAATACCAATTAGTGTCCACTAAATCCTTCCGTAAAAGCACCAGTGGTAATACAATATTACATTTCAAAGTTTATCATACAACACATACCAAAAAAGCAATACCATAGGCGAGTACGTCAGAGCAAAAGGAATTGCAGTCTTCCCCGAGATTTATGGTGGAAAAAAATACTATCAACGAGAGACTTAGAGCAAGGGGTTACCCTGAGTGGACACTTACTAGAGCCTCTGGAATTGTTGACAAACGTACTAGAGACAGTTTGTTGACATCTAAATCATGTGACAAACCAACTCCAGAGAAGCAATAGAAGTAGCTCACCTATTGCACGGGCTAGATTAGTGTCCACGCTGTGAATCCGTGTAGTGTTGTCTTCCGTCCCGGTTCCCGCCGGCCAAGCGGTTCGAATGCAAAGACAATGCCGGATATCCTGTTGCTAACCTACACCGAGGCTTGCACCGCAAGAAACTCCAATACCGGTAACGGAGGAAAATACAACTTTATTGCGGAAAATAAACAGCAGCGCCAAACAAAGTCACTGGATTTCCTGTACTTGGGCAGACGCGTTTTCGAGGGGGATCGCTCTTGTTACAGTCAAAAGGGTGCGGTACTTAGCTGCTATATTTAAAACTTTAAACCAATCACGTACAGAATTGTGATAAACATGTTAATAATGCAAATTAAGAACATTTTTTTTTTTCTTAAAGGGAAATGCCATAATTATGCTTATACTATTATAAAAATATATACATTAAATATATGAAAAATAATATATATATTTATATATATATAATATATATATATATATATATTATATATTATTTTTATATATATTTAGATCGGTGCCGAATAATTTAGCCTTGTGGTCTTCTGGTACCCAATGTGGAGTATCCAGTGGGCCCTTCTCTGCCCTCAATTTTGTGTCCCAATTACCTTCCCCTTTATTGGGCATATACTTTTTCTAGGGCATAAAATTTGGGCTAGTTGTATTGCCTTGTTTGAATTCCAAAAATGTTTTCCCGCTCCCGATGCAGATTCATTGTTTTTTCTAATTCCAGCTAGGTGTTCCGCAATGCGGGTTTTTACTTTTCGTTTTGTGCTTCCCACATTTTTTTTGGCATAAAATACATTCAATGATATACACAACATGATGTGTATTGCAGTTAATAAACTGCTTTATTTCAAATTTTTTTTATGTTTGCTATATACGAATGTATTGGTTTTTATACTTAAGTTACATATATTGCATCTATTCCCCCCACATTTGAAAAACCTTTGTTTTAGCCATATTTTACTTTTGGGGGTTTCCCCTAATAAAGTTTTTGGGGATATTATATTGCCTATTGTTTGATTTCTTTTTAGGGACACAGGCCACTCCATTTTTTAGAATTTTCAGAAAGGGTTTATCTTGGCGCAGAATTTGAGATTTTTTAAAAATATAGATTTTATTTCTCTAAAATTTTTGCTGTACTTTGTAAATGGGATTATTGATCTATTATTTTATGTTCACTGTTTACCAACAATTGTTGTTGTTTTTTATCTTTAATTTTAGCTTTGGCTTTTTTCATTTCTTTCATGCTATACCTCTCTCTCTAATCTTTGGTCAATGTTAACTGATTCTTTTAAATCTACATCATTGGTGCAAAGTCTGCGGGCCCTTACATATTCACCATATGGTATGGCTCCAATTGTGCTTGGAGAGTGACAGCTATTAGCTTTAAGAATTGAATTTCCAGAATTTGGTTTACGATACATTGTAGTTGTTACAGTGCCACTCTCCACATCTCCTTTGAGGAGAATGTCCAGAAATGGGATTTCATACTTGTCCCATTTTGCAGTAAAGCCCAAATTGAAGTGGTTCTGATTTAAATATTCCAAGAAAGGATGTATGAGCGCTACATCGTGACCTCAAATGATAAGGAGGTCATCGATGTAGCGCCCATACCAGACAATGCACCCCAAATAGGGATTATCCACATGGTATATGGCATGGTGCTCCCACCATGCCATGGTGATGTTAGCCAATGAGGGTGAAGCAATGGCACCCATAGGTGCTCCCAATAGTTGTAAATAAAAATTATCCTCAAAAAGGTGAAAAAATTACTTTTTAGCAAAAATTCTATGGACATGAGTAAAAATTCTTGTAAATTAGGATGGTAATTACTGTGGTTTTTGAGAAAAAATGTTACTGCTATAATAGCAAATGTAAAGAGGTTTTAGATGAGTATAAATTGATAATCAAAAATAATCCATGTTTTAGTTATTTTGCCACTGTCTACCTGCCAAAAATTTTAAGCATGGATCTGTGTCCTTTATGTATCCGGGTAATTTGCGTACTATGGGCTGTAGATGTTGATCTACCCAGGTACCAAGTCTCTCACAAAGGGATTGATTGCTGGAAATTATGGGTCTTAAACTCGGAGGAAACAAATTTTTATGCACTTTTGGGGCTCCATAAAATACTGGAATCATGTGATTATTCCCCAAAAAATATTTTTTGTGTTTCTCTGTAATAACCCCCAAGGATAGCCCTTCATTTAGTAAATGTTCCAATTTGTTATGGTAGAAATCTATAGGATTTTTAAGTAATTTCCGATATGTTTTTGTATCCTGTAAGATGTTATATACTTGCTTAGTATAGAGGCCAGCATCCTCGGTGTAGGCCAGCAAGCCTCGGTGTAGGTTAGCAACAGGATATCCGGCATTGTCTTTGCAACTCCAGAGAAGAACAACCTAGTAGTGGTATTGGATCACAGTCATCATTTTGCTGCAATCAAAAAGGTTATTCTTAAATATCTACCTATTCTCCAGGAGGATGTGATCATAGATTCCATCTTAAAAATGGATGTCGTATAGTGGCTAGAATATCCAAAACAATTGGGGATTTTACTATCAACCCCCAATCACTTGTCCGTCAAAAAAACACTATTTGCCAAATTTTGGCTAAAACTTAAGGGGGGTTTTTTTAGATGTGGGATCTCACCCTGCCAAAACATGTAGGATTTGTGTCCCCACCCATAATTTTCATAACTTTGATTCCTCCCATACTTATGATATAAAGAATTACATTAATTGCAATTCCCATCATATTGTTTATATCCTTATGTGCACCTTTTGCAACTTAATCTATGTTGGCAGCACTATCAGGAGTTTTTAAAACTCGTTTCTTGGAACATTTAATTGATTCTCCAATACCAACAGAGAAATAAATCTAGTGTAGCACAACATTTCATAGACATACATGGGTCTCAAACTCTGGCTTACAAGCGGTTGCCATAGAGAAGGTACACAGGCCCGTGCGGGGGGGGGGGGGGGGAACTGGGAATTTGCGGGTGAGAGATAGGGGGGCATTTTGGATACTAGTCCTTAATACCATCCTGCCCAATGGGTTAATCTGCGTAAAGACATTTGTTTCATTTTTATAAAGATATTTCATTAGCTTTCCCCAACTTTAGGTTTTTTTCCTTCGTATAGTACTTGCTATTTATTTATCTTACTTCTTATAGGAGCAGTTATAGATATTATATTAGATCAATCCTGTATTAATATATCATACAATTTACCTTTTGAAGTGTTGCCCTAACATTGATAGCATGTACATTGCTTTAATTCCCAAAGTCATATTCAGGCTATATTGTAATTTCGGGCCGCCTTGTAGGCTATTAGGGGCTCGTCCCTTAGTTTTTTATGTCAGGACCTTGCGCTTCTCCACAATAATATGACATCCATTTATTGTTCCCATTTATTTTGTCACTTCTGGAATTTGGAACGCAACCATGGATATACTAATTCTAGTCTTCCGGTTTCACATACAGCTATGCGTCATCTCCACATCCGGTTTTATGACCATGTCATTTCCGGTGTTTGGAACGCAAGTTTACACTTCCGGTTTCCGGTTTCACGGCGCATGTCGTTACAATGGGGAGAAGCGCAGGTCCACAGGTATGTTTTACCAGGGGTTAATTGTTTGATGATTATGTATGTGTTTTATGTTATACACTATAAGAGGGCAGCAGCAGAAGTCAGCTGCAGCTTAGACTAAGGGCGAAGTCGGCCCGAAACGCATCAGCTGGTCACCCCTCTGATCCTTCTATTTTTGAAAT